>CABFVX010005562.1:27708-49522 GCA_902151425.1 Timema shepardi | reverse complement strand
GTCCGTCACGAGTACGACAAACCGATAGTGCTACGCTCTATCGGAATATATCTGTCCCAAGCAGCCTGTGCACAGCGTTAACTCTTGTCCTTTACATTTCCCCCTTAAATGTTATGTTTACTTGTAAAAGTTGAAGGACCAGACATAACAAGGTCAAACAATACCCTACACAATTGGTCAGCGCTGTGTTAAACCAGGATGGTGAATAAGGCGTGCTTTCCAATAAACAACTAATTTAGTGATACAGATATGTAATGGGGGAAAAAAACAATCCCTATGGAACTATAAAGTCTACAAATGATAAGTAAATAAAGCACTAACTAAGCAGGGCTTATAAATAATGACATGTTCGGAAACTAGTAATATAGTTTTAAATTAAATAACAAAGACCTATTCTAAACAGTAAGAACAATATTTAGTAAGATAGAGAGTGAATGAACTTAAGTAATTTTCAGTGTAATAATTGATAAAATCCAAAATACATATTCTAGAGCGTGCAATTATCCAATAGTTTTAGTTTGATAGAGCCAAACTTTAATTATAGTTGTATTAGAATTCACAAACGTTTTTGACATATTTCAAGTTTGTTTTATTTTATAATTTTATTAAGGACCGGTCTTATGACTACCGGATAAATATTGCTATTGGGAGATTAAAGTTATCTACCAGATAAAAGTTATCAGCCACTTTAATGTTTTACTCGTCTTATAAACTGAATTTATCTGTCAGATAATTATCTGTAAGGTAAATATATTTTTATTCGGAACACGCAAGGTTGGTACAGTATTTACTGGTGTGTACATGCGTATAAGCCCTGCTGATAGCACTACAACCTAGTGAGTGGTGACAACGCTCAACATTTGTTTAATAATGGCGGCTAAACAAGCGCTAGGAAACAGATGGCATAACATTGGCGCATAAGCTAAGTTGTCTTGCAAGTACTAATTTTGGTGTCTGCCAAAATGTGGCCGATAGTTTTAGTACAATGTTTACAAAATTTCATTTATTGTACCCACATTTTGATAATTTGTTCTTATATAAATATAACTCTACAAATAGCTTGTATGTTTATATAAAATTGTGAATTAAATGTTCTAACATTATATAATTAGAGCCTGGACCTGTGCTTACTAAACATGTGAACCAAGATTTTGACCAAAAAACAGATTCTGATAGGTGAAACCTCATTAAAAACAACGTGTCACTATAGCAACAACCATTTTAATGTCCAGATAAAAGTTATTAGGTACTTAAACCTCCAGATAAAAATGTGGTGGATAAATACATTTTATTTGGCAGATAAATGCTATCTGGCAATTATAAGACTCACTTTTAACTTATACACCAGCTAGAAATATTTATCTATCAGATTAATATTTATCCAGGAGTAATAAGACCGGCCTTAAATAAGTGATCATACATCTTAGATCAAGAGGATACAGCACATATATTTTAATTCTATAAATTAATAGCTAAAATATTTTAAGTAAATTCATATATTTATGTTGGTTCACCAAAGGAAATAAGCTTCACCCATGTTATATGTTTTGGTGTAGCACTGAACATTTTAAGTACCATATTGAAATAGCTACAAATGTATAACAAGGTTGAGTTAGTTATGAAAAATTAGTGAAAAGTGTATGGTTGAAAAAAAACTAAAAACACGATGGCAATTTAAATTGAAATTCATTAAGTTAATGTTATAATATAAACATTAAAAATGTTGAATATGAGAAAATATTGTTTACTATCCCTAAGTCTATATTAGGCCTACATAGATTCCACAAATAATTTTATAGCCACTATTAACTAGTACATTAATAATTTCAAACATGTTATTCTACACTTCATTTTCTAAACAATACTAACAATTTTAGATGATAGCTCCCTAAACAATGTTTATAAATCATATAGGGTTTAAAATTTAAACATGTTATTTTGTTTTAATGTAATTATAAGTATTTTTTCTTTTTTTATCTTTAACATCTTGAGTAATCATTTGAACAAAAAATAAAGTTGTTTTACATTACTTGTGCTACATTTTACTATTCAGAAATGCCTCAAAAATCTGAAATTCAATACTATGAAAACCATACTGCATGTGGATTCAAACTCAAGACTTGTTGGCTTAACACGCCAATGAGTTACTCAGGGAAATGTCCAAATTTGAGATACATTTCTCCATATTGCCTTTCCATGAATCCAGTTAGTTGTAAGTCATTTGACAGCTCAAATGATAGAATAGCGGCTCATTAAGCGAAAGTAAATGATAAAACATTTTATTGACTTTAAATTATTTGTAAAAAAAAAAAAAAGTTCACTAGCTTTTCTTGTGTTTACATTGTATCCTGTTACACCAGTAGCATATTCTAGCTAGGATGTTAGTGAATCATTTAGGCTTCCTCCTACTTTCTACTTTACACTTCCCATAATACAGTATACTTAGCATATCATTTTATAGATTTTTTTTAAAATTTTGAATTAATGAAATCTCGTCTTGAGAGCCTGTCTGCCAATTAACTTGGAAGTTGGATAAAAGATTGTGCTCGAGCTAGAAAACATATCAAAGTACAGTTTTCTGCATTCTTTTCCTAACAACAAGAAAATCAATATCAGTTTGGTAATTAATCTATTTTAAAATGATTAATTTTTAATTTCGTTTATGTTACTAAACAGTTTCACTTGTCTTAATTCTAATTTATAAGAATACAAAAGAATTAAAAACAAGATGTCTGGTTTGAGCTATATTACCTACCTAATCTTAATGTTATATGGGAGTATTTACAGTTAAACAGATTATATTTTTTTATCTATGCATCTTAATACCTGTTCAGGTTATATGCATTTATGAGAGTTACTCTAATGGGATAGGGATGAGGATGAGAGTTGTCAAATTCTGATCAAGCTGGTTGTTGAATAGAGGATAAAGAAGGTATAGAAATGTATTTCTTTGTAGAACTTAAATAATACAAAGAGTTTTGTGTGAAAATGTGTCCAAGTACAAATGAGTACAAAAATGTACAATGTACACAGTAAAAATAGTCACTTATTTACCTTATATTTCTAAAAGGAGGGAGAAATTGTTTCTAAAGATCTAAGTCACCATCAAGTTGGTAACTGTGCTTTAAATGGACAAAGAATTGACAATGTTGTTTATAGTTAAATCTTCACTTTCAGCTCAATTTTAAATAATGTTATAATCCACTTGGAATATCAAATTGAGTCATAAATAATTTTCCAACTAATAATAAAAAGTGTATTCTAAACATAATATAATGATTTGATAATTTGTATCTAATCTTCGCCATCGCCACACTGACTCTCTGCCCTCACATAGTCCCTCCCACGGCTCTGTCGCTGTCATTGGAGAAGTTTTGCCCTGCGTGCTACCGCACTACTGACTCATACTCCCCCTCTCAATCGCCATCCCAGCCCCGTGTTACTCTATTCCACTTCAGTTTCAGTCGTCATTGTCAATTAGACCTGTGCTGTGTTTGCTTACTAAGCTGAAGTTTACTTAGTTGAGTTTCAGTTCAATAAACAAAATTTGCATATGGATGATATTGGTTAAAATAGGCCAATCTGGATGCTTTTAACAATGAGGAGCCTCACGTTAATATACAATGTATAGGGGCCCACTCACGGGATTTGCTCAGGGCCCTGCAACTGCTAGGGTCATCCCAAGAGGGTTCAACTTACTGAAAAGAATTGACTTATTGCCAAATATTAAGGGTCAGATGAACATATAGAATATCTTTTTTATGCATCATTAGATATATTTAAAGTTGGTTGAAGTATACTAAGCTAAATAATGGTTTAAATAAATAGGGATAGCCAGTACACTTTCTTGAGCAATACTGGTGTAGAAATCGATTGAATACAACATAAAAAACAAAGAAAGAAATTTTTAAAATACAATCTTTTGAAGCCACTGCTAACTTGTTTAAATCCCGCAACAAATAAATTCGAAAACCTTCACAGCTAAAGCTATGGAACTGACCAATCAAAATATAATACAATCCAGAGAGGCTCCTTACCTAAACCTTAGAAACACTATCCTTCATACCAGTACACTAGAGTAGACTCTTTATATTACCGGGCAATTGAGAGGAGGAAGCAAGAATATTAAAAATCACGGATCATACAAAAAATCCTTTTTTCCTGTTTATACATCCCGGTAAATCTAGAATCTACTGTATTGTCACACAAAAGCTTAGTTTTTCTATTTATCTATTTTATCCAAGTGCTGCCATATAAGGTATGGGCGTATGAAGCTTATGACTTAGCTTTAAAACAACATTAGGTTGAGGGTATCAGACCGAGTAATTATAAGATAGAATTTATGTATTATTTTATACTTTATTTACTTCGTTTCCTTTTTATTCTTTCAAAGGTTCATTGTTTGTTTTTTATCTTACATACTTTATTTTTTATCTTGGTATAGTTTTGGGATATTTATATTTTTAGTTAGTTTATGATTACCAAAAGCTCATGTCAAAATTAGGGGGTTTTGGTTTGCTTCGGGTTTATATTTAAATAATTAGTTCTGATTTAATTTATAGTTATATTTAAATTAGTATTTATTTATGTGAAGAGCTTGTCTTAAAAAAAATTCTGGTTTTGACAATTATTATGAACCTTTGCCAATAAAATTATTGACTCCTAAATTACTCAGTTTATGGTAAATTATTCCATTTTGAGCTGATATCTACATTAAAAATCAATATTCATATGTAAAAAATCTTATGTAAGCTTAGTTGAATGTTTTATCACAACCTACAATTATTGTAGGTTGTAATATAACATAATAAAACTAAATATTACAAACAAATGCATACAGTGATTAAATAAACAATATATATTATTTTTTCAAGAATAAAACAACAAAAAATATCCAAACTTGGATTCAGCTTCGAGAATATTTCCTATATTCGATTCACATTTGCTTCAAAATTAAAAAATGGACCTCGCACACCATTAATATAGACTTAATGTGATCCTAATTGGAAAACTAATTTAGATGCTCAGAGTCAAACCTTGCAATCCCACCAAGAACAATCGTTTAGCACTCTCGCTGTAGACTAGACTGCTGATGACAGGAAGATCGAGGCTCAAACCCCAGTCAAGGGTAATGAGTTTTTTTGTTAATTTTTTCAAAATAATTCTCACTATCCCTTCATGAAAATGTGGGTATATTTCTACATTCAAGTGTTCTAATCTCGAACTCATTATCGTGATTAGTACATATGTGTATAACCTGAACAGGTAGTAGGATGTGGTGCAAAAAAAAAAAAAGTTTAATCTGTATTAACGCTACTTTAGGTGATGAAAGCTCCTCTTTAAAAATGTATGTATATTAATTTATTAGTGTTCTATAAAAACGATGTATACAAACGTATCATTCGGGTTGGTCTGCTAGCAGTCACTACTAATTTAAGCCACAAGTTAATGCAAATTGTAGATATGAGCTGCACCATGTCAAAATATACAAATATATAATTATGTTGATTTAATTATACATAAAAACGCCTCTTATTACATGTTTTATACATAGAAAAGAATTCGAGAAGTCTGATTTTGAGCTCATTGGATCCAACATATCTTAAAATTAAACCCCATAAATCTTCCTTGTGTGAATTTGTATAGGTAGGTTTTTAAAAATGAAAATCAATTTACAGGGACACAATTTATTTCATATAAAAATATAATTTTTGTACAAAATATGTATATTTTATTTTATTTATGTATTTTGAGACTCAACTAGAAGAAAACAGCAATGACAACAAAACTAAAACAACTTGCATATAAAATATAATGAAACACATCTTAAATAACTAAATTTACTCTATGTCAATCAATTTGACTGATTTGAAATGAAACAATTTAACGTATAACATAATTTTAACACAAACTTGTACTACAGCAATTAAATATTTGTACATTCTAAAACTTCTTTAATACCATGTATGGTTCTATCAAAGTATTGAAAATAAAATGATAATCTTCTAAGAAATATTGGTGTTTTTAAACCACAGGACATATTAAGAAACGGAAATTGTAAAGGAGACAAATAAATGATAAACTAATGAGTTAATAAAAACAAGGAAAGAAATCTACCTGCTTTGAGAGGAATGAAGGTACTTTTGGGAACCAACCTGTACATCCTTTTTCTATCTTTCTTAGCAGAACATCAAATAAACATTTTCACAAAACAGTATTAACCTTTTTGTGAAAATGTGTGTTACATCTTCTGAGAGAAGAAATATGTCACCATTTTGTGTTGGCATCTATATGTATTGCTGTTCCTTTTTCCCAGATAGGATTTCTTCCCTTTTATTAATCATTAGTTTATTTTCTAAGAATCTTTTTATTATTTTGCATTTTTCCTTATTTTCCATTTTTTATATATCATTCCAACCACTGAGCCATTACTTAAAATTTTGAAATGATAAAATAATTGATAGAAATAGTAATTGAAAAAATAAATGGCATATTAACACTTTCAAAAGAATTAAGTCTTTTAGACAGAAATATTATACTTTATATGTTGCAGAAATATTAATATGGCACATTAAAATTTAGCAATTTTTATATAGCTCAGTATGTAGATATATAGGAAAACCAACTAATTAGTGATGAGGAAAGTATCAAAATGTGAGAAAGATATTTTGATGAATCATAGAATAACGAGTGACTCAGCAAAGCAGATGGACTTAATATGGAATGACAGACAATGTGGAGGAGTTACATTAAAACTGGCAAAGCAACGGGTGGAGACGGGATGAGTGGAGAAATGTTAAAGAAGTAGAAAGAATGTATTATTTACCATTGTACATGACAGGAAATAAGAAGAAATATTCAAACCACGGGGGGCTAACACTAGCCTCCTAGGTCAGCAAGTTAAATGAGAGAGTATTACAGAGAAAAATATGTTACAGAATAGAGGAGTTTATGTTAGAAGAGCAATATGGATTTCACCCTAGGAGATTGACAATGGATTTAATATTCACTGTAAGACAACTCATAGAGAAGTACTATGAATACAATAAAGATTTATGGATGTATTAAGAAAGTATTTGATGGAGTTAAAAAGGAGTTTAGGACACATTATGGAAAGTTGGGATTGGAGAAGATATTATTGAAAGTGTAGAAGATTTATAAATGACCACAGTGAGGCAAGTGAGAACCCTGGTAGGAGTAACAAGGAGTTTAGAAATAGAATCAGAACCAAGACAAGAAGTTCTTTCACCAATTCTGTTTATTACAGCTATAAACAATATACAAATTAAAATTAGAGAGTGAATAAGATAATAAAATGTTAAAGTGATGCTGATTGTAGAGGACATTTGTATTTGGGGTTTTGGCAAAGATCAGGTAAAAGCTAAAATTGACACATGGTCAAATGCATCTACAGACTATAGAATAATATTTAGTCAAGAAAAGAGTGAATTATTAGTATTGAGGAGAAATTGGCAGTTTGAGGCACACATTAAATTAGAGGGAAAACCGATAAAAATAGCAGAAAAGATAAAATACTATAGTAATAACAGAAAGGAATAGATGAATAAATAAGCAAAACCAAGCTGGAGGAAATCTGTATGCACAGGTAAAGGACCTGATATGGAACAGAAATGTACTTTTAAAATGTAAGAAGGCTTTGTATGAAACATATTATACAACAATAGTGAGCAGAACCTTGGGCTTGTTTCATAGCCAGAATTAGTACACCTCAAGTGGAGCGCTATGATAAATACAAGACAACACCTATCTAAGCTCGAATGAAATGAGCCAGATTCGCATATGAGATGGATCGCATATGAGATTAAACCATTTCATTCTGGTCTAGGTAGGTGTCGTCCTGTATTTAGTATAGCATCGCACTTGGAGGAATACTAAATAGTCTGACTACGAAACTGGAACTTGAACAATGAAAAAGAAAGACGAAAGTAGAATATAAGGAGTTGAGATGACATTTGTAATAAGCATGGTATGCAAAACAAGAAAATACAGAATCAGGAATGAAGGCATAGGAAAAAGATTACAAAATAAAATAGAAAGATCAAGACCAGTGGCAATGGACTAGTAGGACTAGGCTAGTCCCCAGACATTTTTAGTTTATCTATTTTGAGTTAAATTTCCAAGGTAAATAAAAGCATAAAATCATATCTATCTGAGTCTCAATTTGTGTCACAATACTCAATGATATGCTCGCTATTTGTGCACCCCCCTCCCCTGACCTACAGTGACAATAAACGCACATCAGAAGCGCTGTCACAATGCTCAATGATATTTGCACGGCTCCCTTTCTCCTCTCCCAACTAACATCGGAAGCGCTCGAGTCTTATCGGCTCTTGTCGGGGAGAGGACTAGTTGAAGCCAGCCTAGTCCGTCTGTATAATAAGATATATGTTAACACTTGGTGTTCTGTCACAGGTAAATGTAATTTTGGTTTGCTTCTTATAAGTGGTAGTGTTGTGGTTGTTAAGCTTATGTAATTGTTCCCATTGATGAAAGAGATCTTGTGAAGTGTTAGAAAGTGTTCGATTGTCAATTTAGTTTGACAGTGTTTGAAAGTGTGAACTATGGATGGGGACTCGGATATGGAAACTGTTCCCTCACAACAAAGCTTGGGGAAAGGACCTGAGACAAGTAGCAGGGTTAGTGAAGGTAGTTCAGTGGGATATAGCAGTGCCAACCACCTTTCTCAATGCTGTGCTCTCGACCGATTATTCGCAGTTTCGTCTGGAGCCCTCACTTTTGAAGAAAAGCAGCAAATAATAATGAAAGTTAGGCCAAATCTAGACATTTCTGCTAAAACAAAAATTGAAAGAATACACACATCATTTCAAAACATAATATTATACTTCTTCAAAATGGTTAACTGAATGCAAATCAAAGCTCAGATGCACCATTAAAAGACTCACTCACACCAATCCACAGTAACTAAATTAAAAACTTTCTGGAAAAACATAATAGATTTTCAACTAAGTGAGCAAAAAAGGCTAGACTTTTAAAACATAATACAGAGATTTGTTCAAACCGAAAACTAATGAAACAATTAATTGATGTGTGCTGTTTTTGGCTAAACAAAATCTGCCATACAGATGTCACGACAAACAGGGAAATTCCCCTTAACCAGGGAAACTATATTGAACTAATGCAGTTACTTTCTAAATACGATAGTAAATTGGATTTTCATCTCCAAAACAGGGGGGGCGTTTAAAGGAACCTCCAACAAAATTCAAAACATCAATGAATGTGCTAGTGATTAATTTTGGATAAGATTAAGTCAGAAATAAATGATGCATTTTTTCTAGCAATAATATATTAATGTAATCCTATAATTTCTTAAGATGTTTTAAAAAATTACCCAAAGAAATCTTCCATATGAGGGATTAGCAAAATTTATGTTATTTAGATTCATTCTTAAAAGTATTCACTACAAAACATACTTAGTAGGGCCTATGTTATTTGATTTGAAAGCTAAACTTGAATATAGAACAGATTTAATAATAATTAAAGCCTAACTAATATAAATGTAAAACCCATGTTTAAACTGTTACAAAACTAATATGTTACTATCTCAGAAATCAATGAATGTGACACTGTCCAGTTTAGCAATTAATTTAAGGTATTTACTTATATTTTAATATCTAATGAAATAGCTATATTTAGTGGTAATTAATTTATAGTATTCCTTATTCAATGATATAGCCACATTTTATGGTAGCTATGATCAAACTAATAAATTTAACATACTTTGGAGTTGACCTAATAGCTAAGCTAGGAAATAAAAAAAGTATATCAGAAAATAAACAAAACTAGCTAATCTAAAATAAATACAAAACTTTTAACAATGTACCTTAAATCTAATTCACATAATATACAGTGGCCACATGACTTCTTTGGTGCTGACTGACATCTCACAGCTGACATCTGACAGTCAACATTTAGGTATATACCTGAATTTTGACTGTTAGAAGTGACAGTTTCTAAACATATGTTTTTGCAGATCATATGGTTTGGCGTAGGGATATATAATTTGGTCTAGTAACTTTTCAAAGCTGTCAGTCAGCACCAAAGAAGCCATGTAGCTACTGTATATGTTGTAGAGGGACATTTTTGGGTAATAACTAAACATGCTAAATATTCAAGAACTGTACAATAAGAAAATATGGTCCAATGAGCCCAAAACCAACCATTACAATGCTCTTGTAATATATTAAACATAAAAGATCAAATTTATTTCATTTATTGGTAAAAATATACATTTTTCATTGTAAATGATTCTCAAAACTGCTTTGAAAATAAAACGTATTAAATATTTTTGTTTTGTTTTAACTTGAATTATTTAAAAGGAGAAGAATTAAGTTCTACATGAAAGTATCAGAGTTTAGAAATACATCTAGGCCCCCTACACCTGGGTGATGTTTCTAATGTAAGTTGATACATACAAACTAACTCCTACCAACCACTATAAAACCAACCATAGCCTGTGTTGTTAAAAATAATAATAGTAAAAATGCAACAGCATAATGCCCTGTAGTGTATTTGTGTAAACTTATATAATACATATGCAACGAGTAAAGTTCAAACTTGGATAAAATACATATTTTCCTAATAATGTTGATATTATCCACAGTGTGTGGTTTTCTCTTTTAGGAAGTTGCGTTGCGCGTTTCACTCCCCTCCCTGATGAGTTCCGATAGAATGAAACCTAGGTCGGGGGATTGGGCGGTGACAATCAATTTTCTTTAAGAGACATCCATTACCTCTTTGTCCATTGGCAGCAGTGTAAAGTGTGAACTGTGTTCTTCTTTTCATTGTAAAGGCCATATTGTGTTTGTCCCCCTTTTATATGTTTCTATCCACCTTTCCTATACCTTCTTCCAAATATAATATAGTGTTGAGGTTAAGTTAGAGCATCAAAATGGGGTAGACCTATTTTCTATTTTAGTGCATTGCCACAGTCCAATTTCAGGACCCCGATTGAAATAGTGTTCCAAAATATAATCCGTATTGAAAAGTATTTAGTTTTACAAATAGTATTCAATGTTATCCAAGTCTTGCTGGCTAATGTCAAGATTATTTGGATAAGCTCGAAAATAAGATATATTACTTTCTATTTCTGACTTAATCTAATTAACTTCGATAATGTTGACATCTACCAGTTAATCTCAACAATATCCATATTTCGCACATCACCTACTCGTAACACACGTGTATATATATACACACACACACACCCACACCCACACATATTTTAGTAAAACCTAGAAGAAATTTTCCACTGGAAAACCAGACCAGAATAGACCGACATCTATTTCCACATAGTCCCCGGGGCTGTTTTGGGACGATATACCACATTTCGGGAGAGTGAAAGTAGTGTAAACTTTTATAAGGGATATAAATTTGGTAAATTACATTAAGCATTCTCTCTTTAAGGAAAAACACTTTTCACGTTTTGAGTTCGAGGGATTGGGAGGTAATGATCCATTTTCTTCAAAAGGCAGCCTTACCTCTTTGTTTGTTGGTGGAAATGTAAAGTGTGAACTGTGTTCTTCTTTTCCTTGTAAATGCAATATCTTGTTTGTTACCTTTTGTATATTTACATTCCTATTTCCTGTAAGTTATAAGTTCTTTGTTTTTCTTTGATTTTTATTAATTTTACTATATTTTTGAACGGCTGCATTTTGTTTTACCTTTTTAACCTGTTACTCAAAGTAAATGAGTACTTACATAATAAGTTAATTTAGAAACCATACCACAATCAACTAAATGAGCAGATGCGGCCAAAGAAAGCCTTATCAGATTTATTAAAAAGTATACTCAATTAAATATACCAAGAAACTTTATCATTTCATTTGAGAGGACCTATATAATTCCAATTATTTGATATTGATTTCTCATTTTTATCAATAAATATATCAACATTAAAATATCTGAACATTCACATAAGATATAGAAACTACTACGCTTGCGATGAACAACTAAGATATTTGTATATATAATGTTTTATTATAAGGTTGTGTAGCAAAAACAAATGCCACAATTCTTGAACAGCAATGACATGCTCACCCGAGGAAGCAACTTCGTCATCCGCAAGGTCAGAGAAGCCATCGTTGTTAGGGTCTGAATAACAAGACGACCACTTAAGTGATGACACCGCTGCCAACACTGCACCCTTTAGCCTTCGCCGGGCATTGAACTTCTTCATTTCTTCAACAGTGTCGGCAAGATGGATCTTAGCTGCCCCCTTATCTCTGTCCTACAACAAAATATCCTTTTTTTATATCCTAAACATATAAGTGTATAGTATAAAAACTAGCGGTGTGTGAGTACTCATGAATTCAAGTTTTGGTTTAGTGTTAATAAATTCTCGAACGATAAATGAATATTTTAACAAAACTTGAAAAATTTGATAAGGGCCTAGTAGGTATTTTCTGTGTTCTCAAGAAAATTACTAATTTGTCTAATTTTATTCAATTTTAAGATATAATTTCAAAGCAAAGAGAGTTCCTCAATATTTTCCTTTTGTTCAATTTAAAAAAAAATTGTACAATTATATTAAATTTGTTTAGAAATTCGAATTTGTGTAGTTACAAATAAAAATAAAAAAGTTTGTACTTATTTAAGGTTTACGCATGGATCTATTACAGAAATTTAACTTGAAATAATTATTGTACATTTACTACCTACTATATTACTCAATCCTATTCGCCTACTCACAAACCTCTAATATACAACAACATAACTTAAGTGAGAGTGAAGAAAGCCAAACTGAAAGGATAGTTAGTTTAGGCCTTTATAAAAACAACTAGCTGAATGCCCATTCTTCGCACTGGATATTGTGTTATTTATTTGTGGATGAAAATGAGAAATTTTTGTTTGAAGCTTAATGGCATGGTTCTTAGTGCTACCCGAGAATCACTGAGGTGGTGACCATATAATGGTTTCTCATAAGGAGTTTTATTTTAAGCAGGCCCCCTTGCCTACTGCCTGGGATGTTATCAGCTGATCATGGCTGGACATGTATTCCCCCCTCTCACCACTCCCACCACCAGACAGCGTCCCGGGCCGGGCCCTCTCACTCACAAACACTACAAACCCACAAAATTGAGCAAAATATAAACTACAGACGTCTACCATATCTTAGATCTGCATATTAAAACATAATCACATATTTTAATTAATTATCTGTAATCATTTTTCCCACCCATTAGAAGCATCTGCGGGGTTAAAAATAATTGCTATATTTTTTTGAAGGCATTATTTCTCCCTAAACGCTTAAAACGAGTTTATAAAGCAATATTGTTGATTAGGGTAGCTACCCTGATCCAACCCCTTAATCACAAAACATCGGAATTAAACATCTTTACTTTTGCTAATTAGCCTATAAGGAACACCTATGCCAAATTTCCGCCCTCTAGCTTCGTGGAAAGTGAGAGAATTAGTGATGGGGTGAGTTAGTCAGGTCTTTCACTTTTATATAGAAAGAGATTAAACTTCTCTCTTCATTTCTTCATACACTCTTTACACTTTCAACTTATCACTTTCACAGTAACACATTATTTTTAATTTTGAGAGATATTCATTTTTCATAATAGTATGAAAACTATACAAATTATTATTATTATGAATGACTGTTTCTGAAAATGTAAAATAATGTGTAATTGTGAAAGTGATAATAAGCTGGATGTGTGAAGAGTGTGCGAAGAAATGAGGAGAGAAGTGTGTTTGCTTCCTTTCAAGGCCTAACCTAACTATGCTTTCAGGTTGGTTTCATTCTATACATATCACTAGGGATTAAATAGCCATGGCATTATATTTGTTAGTTACAGCTATAGCTGTATCTTAATATCATATTCTCTAGGTTGAAAAATGACACTACATTATAAAATGTATTTTACAACATTAATAGAATTAATTGTTAAAGTTGGGTCAACTTAACTAATTTATAAGAATCTGAACCACTGTAATGTTCTAACATTGAGTTAAGTGTTAAATTAATTATGTGAGGTTTGCTTGTTACATTTGATCTAAATTTATGTTAGGGCTGACCCACCAATAAACGGTTTTTGATCTTTAAAACAGATTCTAATTTGAAATTTTAAAAAAAAAAAAACTTTTTTTTCCCAAATTGAAATTTGGAAAACAAAAACTTGATTTCTCTAAACTTAAGTATAATTAAGTATTTTTGAGTCCTATCCTTGTTAATCATATAACCAAAAACTTTTTTTTTTTTTGTTTATTAACATATTATGTGAAAACTTTGGAAAGCTTTTAATTTTCAAAAATAGAGACCACGCAAAACCATTCTTTGGTTGTGGCCACTGGAACCCCACTGAGTGAGATTTTCAGACAACAGTGTGTTGAGAGAGCAACAAGGATACATTTTGTTTTTGTGGCTACCCTTAACATCCGACTGGAGATGTAGTGTTGTATTTTAGACAACCATAACAATGAAGAAACCACGTATATGATCTGTAAAGCCTTTTTATTTTTAGTTCATGCTGATTCTACATAACTCATAATCTAAATGTTTCACATTTTAAAGTTAGGTACTAGCTAACATTAAAATATGAGTTAACTAAACAGTGATGACTCACTCTGAGCCATTTGTGGTTGAGCACGTCTTGTATTGTGATCCTGTCCTTGGGTTCCACCGTGAGCATTCTACGCACCAGATCCTTGGCTGCTTCACTTATCTGCTCCCACAAGCGGGCGTCCAGCTATACACACACAAAAGCATCAACAATGAATTTACAAAACAATGTTTCAAAATTATTATTTAAAACAAATTGAAGTTAAAATCATAACTTAAAAATTGATGATGACCTTTTTTTGTTAGTACTGCCTCTTAATACGCGTTCGGGTTATACGCATATGTAGTAATTATTCTAATGTGCAAGGGATGATTATGAATAAATTTAAAGAGAGTGTACCCACATTTGTGTGGAAGTGGGAAACTATTTAGGCAAACCACCTTCAATGAACCCAAATTTCCCTGTTACTGGGGGCGAGAGTGACACCTTAGACGATTTATCCACCAAAGTGGGTAATATTTACTTAATTGTAAAATTGATTATAGTTTATATTGAATGTTTCACACATATGCACACACATATAAAAGTAGGGGTAAGACCATTTCATTTACCCCCATGAAATTCTGAACACGTTTTTTAAATTATTGTTAAAAGAACACTTTGTAGATCACAGTGAAATAACGTCTAAGAGTCGGAAAGTGATTCCACGCCACTGTTTGGACACCTCAATCACATCGTATGATATAAAACATAGAAATTTTCCCAAATTCTAATGAATTTTCGTTTAACTTTGAGCTATGTAAATCTAAGCGGAGTAATGTAAATCAAAATTACAACCTTAAGACAGCTATTGGTGGATTATCTTTATACAGTGAAACATTTTATCTCAACATTTATAACAAGCCTCAAATATTAGTGACACTGCCAGTATTCACTAATCTACCTAAGCGATAATTTATTATTTGAAAAGGCTTACAAAATATTTGATAAAAATTCTGCGATAAACTCAAGTTACCAGTTTAGTATTTTTGAGTGCTCATTGCAAGATTAGTGTGGAGCAGGAAGATGGTTTAGAGGTTTGCTAAAAATGACAGAAGATAATGTTTCATTTTGTAAACTAGGGCCTATGGACCGAGGTAAATTTTGCACCCAGTCAAGATTGATTTTTAATGCCTCCTTAACTGAAGAATAATAGGAAAATATGAAAATAATCCCCAAACCTAACAACTTAAATCTTAATGTGACCTGGGCATGATAAGAAAATAATACCCAAACATAAACACCTATAACCTAGCGTAGCCTGGGCACGATAAGAAAATAATTCCTAAAACTAGCAAACAAGACTGGAAGTGGTGGAAATTGGGCATTTTCCCCCCTTCCTGCCCAGATTACATTAGGTTTCTGCTTGGCACCCCCCTCAAGTTGGCGGCCCAGGCAGCTGCCCGGTTCACCTGTTCCTTAACCCATCCTTAATAGAGGTAGCATATGTGTGCTTTATTCATGTGTATAAGATATCTTAACCAGAATTTTATTATTATGTAGTATTGTGATTATTACTGATAGGTTACAAAACCAATATTTTTTACATTAAAATGAAATCATGTAATGCTAGTAAAATTACAGATTAATATTTATAGCAAGAATTTTTTAAATTTGAGTTATCAAAACACTGTTCAGAATCAACTTAAAATTGACAACAACCTTGCCTTAGACATACAGTGAATTATATTAAAAATATAGTTCTAATTGGGTAATCTTTAATATGGTTAAGTTGAATTTGATTTAATATATGTTTAATAAATGTATCTATGGTCTTGAATATAATCTGCAATTTGTCACTTTTCATAGATAATCTCAATATAAAGTGACGCCCACAGAAATTTTTCCAAGGGCGGGCAAAATATATTTCCCCACCCACACATATGAGAACGCCTAGAAAACCTTATATTGGCAATGTAAGGATATTAGAAATATAAAAATTATTGTAAAGAGCAAGGTTTTACCTCAACTTGAATGCAACTAGTAAATTTATAAAAATAAAATTCCATAACATTTAAAATAAATAATAAAATGTTATTGTATTCATTACTCTATAGATAATTTGGTACAGTAAAAATGTCCCTAAATATGGAAATGTGACGACATACCTTATTCATTACAATTCAATAAGCTAAGGTACTTTATTTTTTTAGGAAGTAAGTTCTAGGAAGGTGTATATGTATGGAGAAATTATTATTTTAATAAGGTAAAATAAACATTGTAATGAATTAAATAATTTCAAAAATCTTATAATTTGGACTAAGTTAACACCACTACCTACTTAAATAGAAACTGACATCTAATCATTACCAACTTAGACTGTAACTGTTTTTACAAAAGCAGATTGTTTGAGGGGGAAAAAAGATATAAGGCAAACTAGACCATTAAACACATTTCATGAATTAAATTAAATTGGAACTTAATCTGCTTCGGTGGTCACATGATATAAGGCGTCACTCTCACAATAGACTAAGCTGCTGTTGACAGGGAAATCAAGGTTCAAATCTCAGTCGAGTGTAGGAACGTGGTTCTTTTACTTAATGGTTTCCCACTCTCCCTCCACACAAATGTGGGTACACATCTTCTTCTAAAAGCAACCTACCTCATCCCTAACTTAGTACCATAATTTAGTATGTATGTGTATAACCTGAATAGGTAGTAAGATAATTTGCTTTTAAAAAAATGGGAATTCCAGAGGGGGGAAAGTGCTCCTTCTTTCCCGTTTCTGTGGCGCTCATGTGAATACATATGAAATAATACTAATAATAAATAAAATGTTGACCATAAAAATATGTTTGAAATCTATAAAAGTTCATTTCTAGCATAATCCAGCTATATCTATGCTCTGACAATTATGTGATTCTTACTATACAATTAATTTATTTTGCCAGTAATTATTTCTTTTCAATTTTGTGTAAAATATTTATCTGACTTTTCTAAAATATAAGTTCAAAGTTTGCAATTGCTAATTATTTTTGACCCATATTTATATTCACGACTTACTAAAATTGGTTTTTTTTCCCCTTCTCCTAAATTAACAACACACATTACTCGCCTCGGTGGCGTAGTTGGCTAACGCGCTTGTCGTGTTGAGCTCGACTGCTGAGGACGGGGAGATCGAGGTTCGAATCTCGGTCGGGTGAACTGGGGGTGCTTTTTCCTAAATGGTTTTCCACTCTCCCTCGACGCAAATGCGGGTTCACTTCCTCTAATTCAACCTTCCCAAATCCTAATCTATTAGCGTAATTAGTACTTAAAGCGTATAACCCGAACGGGTAGTAAGACGCGGTGCTAAATTATTATATATTATTAACAATACACATAAAAAAAATCCATGAAATCACATAAATGCAGCCTTGATTGCACAGTGAGCCAAACTATGATCCCAGTGCAATGAGAGAAGAGGTGGAGTGTAAATAAATAGCTGCTAACAACACAGTTCAATCATGTTTCTTTACCAGATAGTGCGATAGATGTTTGCTCTATTACTTTGTGTCAACCTCGGTGGTCTGTCTTGGGTAAAGTGCTCGTTTCGGGACCCGATATTTGTTGGTTCAAACCCAGCTGGGGTCGACAAACCTTTCTTGAGCAATAAAAATGCATAGCACAAGTTCCTTCAGAGGGGAAGTAAAGCCGTTGGTTCCATGTTGATTGTGGCGTGTAAAATAACTCTGGAATATATGTGAGAATAGCATTCCTGGCAAAAATGTTTAGGCCATTTTGCTCTCGCTCATAGAAATTCTCGTGTGCTTATCTAATCAGTCTGTTCATTAAGTGCACGTTAAATACTTCAAAGAAATAAAATAATAAAAAATTACTTTACGGGTTATTTTGATAATAATTTAGTTCAAGCAAAGTCACATGGGTGAATACATGGAAAGAGAGGTAAGAGGTAGGGAGGTAGGAGACCCGTTAGATGACCCAGAGATAGGAAAGGCGAACCAGATAAAGGATTGTGTAGAGAAGAGAGGAGAAAGCTGGGGAAGAGTGATGGAAAAAGCGATGTTTCTGGGCAGACAGTATTGGAGAGAGCTTGTTTGCAAACACCCTACCCGGCAAGCTGGGGGGATTCTACGATGATGATCGTCATCATCACTATCACCACCACCATCATCATCATATGGATAAAATAGTATATTGAGCTCACAAGCTGCTTGGTTTTAAGATTCAAACTTGTAATAAACACCATCAAAGGTTGTCGTAGACGTGAACTTACATTAAGTCTTCCTCGGCAAATGCACTCATAGAGCCTTTCCCTAGTGCCGAGAAAGGGCAGAGTCCCAGATAGGAGGATATGTAAGAGCACCCCGGCAGACCAGATGTCCGCTGGCTTGCCATACTGTTGCCTTTTGACTACCTCGGGCGCCATGAAGTGTGGGGTGCCAACACGACCTAAACACAATAAAACAAAATAAGATTAACGATTTACATCAATTATTTGTAATTATGTGTTGCTTTTAAATTATTTAAAAAGTATTGTAATCATGAAACTTTTGTACATTTATATTATGATGTATGACTTTCATGTACTCCTGAACTAAAAAAATGGGTTCTTACAATTCTGTTTACCCCCATATATGTTTTCTGTCCCCCTGTTTGACTGCCCTTGTTGCCACATCCTAAATGGTTTAGAGGATTTTGTTCAAACTTGATATTTATATGCTATTCTAGCAGAAGTACCTGGCATTGCATGGTTACCCTGGGCAATGCTTTTCTTTGCTCCAAACAGAAGAAAAAAAATTATTCCTTCCAAGCCAATTTTTTAATAAATTTTAAAAAAATCTAATAAAATTGTAAAATTCCAGCTTCGAGGTGCAAATAATAGAAAATGTTCAAGTGAGAGGAGAAGAATAGAATAAATTAAAAGGAGGAAGAATGGTGAAAGGATAGAGGAAGATGGGGGCATTTTACTAAAATGACCCAGCCTCAGGCTGAACACAGTTTAGGCTATTTATGCACGCACGCACACACACACACACACACACACATGCACACACGTCACACACACACACACGTAATATTATCTTAAGTACTCTAAACCAGTTGCAACCCTGGGGTTGTGACCCTACTTGGGGTTTCGAGTTATCAATGGGTCATTCAATGACTTTTTTTCCTTATGGATGACAAAGAGGATATGTGAAAACCCTTATGTAAAATGCAGCCTCCTTAAGCCCGTAAGCAAATGTTACATGCAATAAAATGACTTAAGACACTTAAAAGCATTTATAGGGCGCCAAAAATTCAACGTAAATTTGAATGTGTAAGAGGAGGCCTAACGATAATAGGTATTTTATTTATGTGTTGCTGTGGGGTCTCCAAATTAAAATAACACTTCAGTTGGGTCACACCCACAAAAAGGTTGCACACCACTGCTCTAGACAACATTAACATTTCTAGTAGGGGTGTGCAGAGCTTCGAAACTTCGACTTGTTTGGCTTTGAAATAAATATAAACTTCAAATATGCTTAAAAAAACTCTGGTTTCAACCATTAAAAATCTTAGCCAATAATGGTCAATGATTTCCATTCTGAGCTGTATGTAGAATACAAAACAATACTCATATAGAAAAAAAACTTGAGGTAATTGAATTGTAAGTTGTGATAATAACTTGATTTATCAAAATAAAACTAAATATTATAAACAATTCTGCAATAAAGCCTTTTTCAGGTAATTTTTGTGCATAATGTGACCTAAATAACAAAAATATTTTTTTTTCAAGCATAAAACCACCAACAAAAAATATTCAAACATCAATTCGGCTTTGAGAATATTTCATATATTTTATTAGAGGTTAGTTTGAAATGAAAAAGTGTACTTGTACATCCCTAATTTCTAGATGTTTACATACTTTAACAACAGTGGTAGACTAGAGATATCTAATTAGACTTACCTTCCCTGTCAGCCTTGAGGTAGAGATGACCTTTCGGACTGAGACTCGGTCTCAACTCGGCTGCCATTGCTTCTGGAACAATATAGCACTTAGTTAACTACTGGTATAGTCGATTCATAATAACTGGGACCTTTGGTTATTTTTTATTTTATTTCCAGAGCGCCTCACTACTTGTTTAGGTTATACTGTTGATGTGTTTGGGATGATGATAGTTGAACTTAGAGAAAATATACCAACAATTTCATGGAGGCAGAGTGGAAAACCATTTAGGAAAAACCACCCTCAGTACACCAGACTGGGACTCAAACCCCGATATCCCTGTCATCAGCAGTCCAATCTATTAGGAGAGGGACGCTACAAATTCACCCTCCAAGCATACTTAAAAAATATTATAGCTAAATTATAAATTAGATTTATATAATGTAAATTTATCTTACTGGTCATCACCAAAAAAACAGTTTTGAGAATCAGATGAACACTCAACTGTTTTAGAAGTGTTTGAATTAGAGGCCAAAGTTACTTTGAATGGCCTATATTGATGAGATTGTTTAAAATTTCATTTAACTGAGTGCAAGATCTCATGAGGGAAATCAACTAATCAAATTAATGGAAAGTTATTTTTATATCCTTCATTTTAAAAATGTAAGCTTTTAACTGTTCAACAACATTAGGCTTACTCAATATAATTCTTCATTTTATGCATGAAACAGCGATATTCAAAATATATATTGTTCAGATTTTAATATAAATCCAGGCTATTAAGTTTGTATAGCACTACTTTATTTGTGAGTGGAAAGTTATATTTTGGTGTATATACTCTCAATATTACATTGTGTTACTGTAAACCATGTGTGGTTGAATTACCTATATAAAAATAGAGCATACACACTACAGGTGTTTATATTTTGTTTAGTTTAACATAATTAATAGCAACCATTTTCAATCACTTACATCATTTAAAAGAAAAAAGGGCATTTTAGTTAAATCCAGGAACTTTCCACCAAACTAGTGATATGGTGAAAAGTGAATTTTAAAAAGTACCTAATGTAGAGGAAGCAAGGCTGAAATGATGTGGTTATGTAACGAGGATGGATAAGGAGAGAACACAAAAGAGAATAATGGATAAGAAGTATGTAAGAAAAGACAAGGGAGGCCAAGAAATAGAGGAGAAGAGCAAGAATGATAGAAGTCTAAAGGAAGTTGCAGGCATTTCACTAACATGACCCGGCCACAGGCTGAAAACGGTGGTGGTGGTGGTGATAGTGGTGGTGGTGATGGTGGTGGTGGTGGTAGTGGTGGTGGTAGTGGTGGTGGTGGTGGTAGTGGTGGTGGTGGTGGT
>CABFVX010005562.1:11149-27691 GCA_902151425.1 Timema shepardi | reverse complement strand
GTGGTGGTGGTGGTAGTAGTAGTAGTGGTGGTGATAGTGGTGGTGGTGGTGGTGGTGGTGATGGTGGTGGTGATGGTGGTGGTGATGGTGATGGTGGTGGTGGTGATGGTGGTGGTGGTGGTGGTGGTGGTGATTGTGGTGGTGATGATGATGTGTGAGAGAGAGAAAGTTAGTGTGTCATGATTGAATAGTTTATTTTAAAATAACTGTTGAGATATGAATAAATATCTATCTTGTGTATATGTAGCATACTTGTCCTGGTTCCAAAGTTGCTAGTGAGGTGTCAACTGTTTATGTATATAGTCTTTGTATCTGGGGCGAAAATATGTCTGACTACCCATTGTGTTTTGTCTGTAACAAATTATGCTAACAGTCGTGTTATAGCAGTAGCAAACGCCTAATCCGCACTTTGCATCAATAAGTTTGTAAATGAAAAACCTTATTCAGTGGGGCACATTTCTTTGACTTTCACTTAGATTTTATTTAATAATATTGATTTTACTTTGTAAGAGAATTTTTTTTTTAAATTAGTAATTATTGCCTTTGAGGAACAATTAAAAAAATTATATCCCAGTGCATATGCTATAACTTACCACTCTATTTGCATTACAAAAGTCGACAAATTTGACGTCTTTAATAATATGTGCATTGAGTAAGACATTTTAATGTATTCTTTTAATGTGAAAGTAGATAATTTGATGAAACAGTCGGGCGATATTATTAATGTGTTTTCACCTGAAGGTAGAGGCTGCCCCTGGTGTAATTGTGTGGCCACACCAAAACCACCAAGTTTCACAGGGGCGGAATTCTCCTTGGTCGCCAGCAGCACACAGTGAGGCTTCAGGTCGCGGTGGATGATATCGTTGTCATGGCAGTACCGTAGCGCCTCTAGGATCTGCCGCATGTAGTGGCTGTAACAGTTGTACATGTTACTTGAGATGTCTTTCAGTGAGGTTTTTTTTTAAAATTATTCTCTGTTGTTGGTTTATTTACTAGATTTATGTTATTATTATTATTAGCACCGCGTCTTACTACCTGTTTGGGTTATACGCATTTACGCTAATGTGTAATGGTAGGGTGATTGTGAGATGAAATGGAGGACCTACAGTTTAACGTGGAATCCGAACCACGGTGGAGGCCTGGCATTCCCCACATTCACAAGATGTATTGTCAGAGGTGAAGGAAGGGTTTGGTAATCAGATAAATCTGTTCCGGGACGAGGATTGAACCCCGGCCACCAGCACAAAAGTCTGACACCTTACCTTTAGACCGCCAGGTCACCCAGATTTATGTTATTGTATGTGGTTTGCTTTCTATAAAAAATGTAATTTTGTGTTAATACTTTATTTACTAGAGTATTATAATTATGTGTGGTTTGCTTGCTCTAAAAAAAGTAATCAGTGCATTTTGTTTATTATAAAAAAATGTTACTGTATGGTTAGTTTGTTTACTATAAAAATGTTATTGTGTGTTGTTTGTTTTCTATGAAAACTTTATAGTATGTGGTATGATTACTAAAAACAGTGTTAAATTATTCAGAGTGGCTTATCTACTCCTCTGATAATTACTTATTTCAGGTGTCAAAATTATACTTACATTTGAGTGGTTTGAAATAAGTTTACAAATAATGTAAGTTTAGATTAATATTAATATACAATTTTGTTTTATGGATCTAATAAATTTTTGCAAATATTTCATAACGTAATCAAGTGAGTGACAAACTAAACAGAAAGTTAACATGGTATTATTATTATTATTAGCACAGCGTCTTACTACCCATTTTCATAAAACGGTTTATATAAAACAATCATTTATTTTTCTTAAACAAGTTTGAAAGTAAAATTTATTTAACTGTAGGTTTCTGAACCTAAATTCAAAAGTTAAACTCATATTGGCCTGCAATAATGTATAGTAATTAGATGTGCCAGAATTTTTTTTCAAACAAGGAATGTTATATTTTTTAAATGTGAGATAGCAAGAGAAAACTTTAAACACAAAGTTGATAATTCAACTATCATATCAAAAGAGGTAGGGTGGATATAAAAAAAAGAGGGGAAAAAAAAGTGTAAGAATAACTAATGATTTCAGGAAGTGAGGCCTCTAACTGGAAGTAAAATTAAAGAAATATGGCTTTGGGGGATATTTTATTAGTCGAGTCTGGTAGGTTTGAATAATAAAAGAATTCTACATACAANGGGGGGGTTGCGAAAAAAAGCCAGTGTTATTACAGTTTATATGGCAAAATATTTTTGTGTCCTAAATAAATAAATTATTCCTCCAGTACAAATAAAGAATTTGATTTTCTTCACATGGTTAATGACAACCTTTTCTCTTCATTTAACAAGTTTGTTAGATAATGCCACCATACTCACGACAGATATTCAGGAGCTGTTGACATCACCATGTGAAGAAAATTAAACTCTATGTTTGTACTGGAAAATATTTGATTTATTTTGGACAAAAAAATGTTTTACCATAAAAACTGCAAAAACACTGGCCTTTTCTTGCGTCCCCTTTCATTTCACCATAAGGTTTGGTGCCAATGACAAATACTTTTTTTTGTATGGTTTATTATGTTATAAACAATAAAGATAACATTTTATTAATAAATTAACTATAGTAATACAAACTACTTTTTTTTTAGTTTCAATAAATTTAATTAGCTCCACTTTAACTTAAATTGTTAATTTTTAAAGCTTTGAGAATTTGAGATTGGAAAGAAAATTTAAGATTTAGATTTGAGATTTGGATAGAAAAACAGAGGCTGCTACTGCTTTGAAAAATACATGTTTTTAACCAAAAATTTCATGACTTTCTGCTATTTTACACTATGATGAGTTTTTAAACTATATTATCTTAGAAGTGGAAACCAAAAGATCTAACAATTTTCAAGATGCATTGTTTCTTTAAGGCATACTTAAATTTTAATTTAATTTGATTTCAAAAAGTTAAGTAAACATCCCTGCCTAGTTATATTGTTAAACTTTTACCTTTTAACAAAAACAAGTTTCTAAACAAACCAAACAATTATTTTTACAACAAACTTTTTATTACTTAATTGCATATGTATATATTCGTACCTATTTAATATTATTGTATATTAATATATATATATATATATATATATATAAAAAGAAAAGTCTTGACTCACTGACTGACTTATCAACGCCCAGACCAAACCCTTGGATCTAGAAAGCTGAAATTTTGCACAGAGGTTTTCTTTATGATGTAGACAAGGAAGCCTGGACTTTTTGAAATTCCCAAAGGATAGGGAATAAAGAGGATTTATATTTTCGCTTTAAATTTGCCTTATTTCCATAACTACAATTATTAGAGACTTCAAATTTGGCATAAGAGTAGGTAATTATAATCTTCTATAATAATAAAAGGAAGTGTGTGTGTGTTTGTTTGTTTGTTTGTTTGTGTGCAATGCCCAGCCAAATCTACAGCATGCTGAGATATGAAATGTTTAAAATGGTTGGATGGAAGGTGGTCTGAGTGAACCTCGAAGTGGGATTTTTAAATTTTTAATTAGGCTATTTTTAACAATTTTTTTTAAGAAAATATGTTTTATCTGGCTTAGAATTACGTTTAAGAGATACGGGGCCCATTGGGGGAGGAGGAGGAGCTTATATAAGTCTTATACCCCAGTGGGTCAGGGGCAACATCGTGCGGGACTGCTAGTTATATAATATTATATATAATTATATATATATAGTTATTTAAAATAATATATATATATATATATATCAATTTAGTATATTAAAAGCGTTTTAACTAATTGTAGGTGTTTTTAACTGAAACATTTTATTACAGTAACATGTTTAAAAAAAATGTGAAACTACCCTTTGTTCATTGAATTTAATACATTAAATACCACCATGAATATACTGTGTATAGGTTATTAAAATAGATCAAACTAAGTATATTACAATACAATAAATGTCAAAAGTTGACTATTTAAAATGTTAATTTAGTACTTACCTTGCCACTGCCTCACTGTAAACGAACCCTGCCGATGCCCTTCTCACCACTTCAAAACATAAATCTGAGCCATCCATGCTGTAACATATCACACAAATAGTGTAGATTTCAAACAAAGATGTGAGCTGTTCTTGATACTGTAAGACACACCACACACTTACCATACACTCATCATCCTATAATTGTAAACACAGGCTCAAGCCAATGAGGTGAAAATGCAACAAATACATCGATAAATTATGACTCCATCTGCACTGTTACGCATAACCAAAAATGAAGGTCACCTTTAAAATTAAGAGTCAGGTGAATAGGGGCATACTTGTGACACTCCACCGAAATTTGCTACATACTAAGGGGAGGAGATTGATTTATACATGGAAAATCTTCTGATTGGCCACCTGATGTGCTGAAAATTATCATGATGAATTTATTTTGGGGGGGCTTCATTGCCCCAGTCACAAGTCTTCCACTAAAATTAATCAAGTTAATTTTTCTTCAGTAAAATTGTTTTATTTTAATATACTCTCTATAAAAAAGTGTTATGAGGAAATTTGACTTTAGGGGTCTTCTGCCCCTCCAGACAACTTCTCACCTATAAATAATGTAGTTGTGATTTGTTAGCTAAAAGTGTTTGGGTTCGCCACACATTCAGTAGAGAAGTGTCAGATGGAAATTTTGTTTGTTTGTGGGAGAGGGGGTCTCTAGCACCCTCCATCATATCTCTCAATCTAAAACTGGAAATGTATTTTATTTACTATTATCGTTTGGGTTAGATACAACTTTGATTTTTAAAAAAAGTGTTTGTGTGATCAATCATTATTATTAGCACCGCGTCTTATTACCCGTTCGGGTCACACTCACGCTAATGTGTAATGGTAGGGTGATTGTGATATGAAATGGAGGACTTACACCTTAACGTGGGATCCGAACCACGGTAAAGACCTGGCATTCCACACATTCACAAGTTGTGATTAATACACGTCTTGCCAGAGGTGAAGGAAGGGTTTGGCAATCAGATAAATATGTGCCGGGACCAAGGATTGATCCCCAGACCCCGTGTGATCAATTCCTTGCAGACATTGAGGAATCTGTGTGGTTCCACCTTTACCTGTATTTTGGTCGTCTTGCTGAACGGTATTTCAGTAAAAGTTGATTGAATAACCAGACGTGGTGTGAATCAATATTGTGCCATCACGCAGTTTTCTCATAGAGGCATCAAACTTAGCTGCCACATTTATCACTGTTTCAAGGAAAAATTGTTTCATACGTTTAAGGGTCTCACTGTCTTCTATTTGAGCCAACACCAGGAAGCAAGGCTGGGACCTCACCACGTCGTGGACTTTTTTTCTTTCTTTCAAAATTGGGCTGGACGTCCTTACCCATTTCCGCCTCTTAACAACATTACGAACCTGTGAGAGGCCGGGCAGTGAGTTGCCAGCAGGTTTTGGCTGTACGGTGCCAGAAAATGTACCAGTTGGCATATAGTTCCCACAAGTACACAGGTCAAAAGGTCACCCGAAGCGAAGCCTAGTGAAACAGAAAGGCCTGGTAATAGTACACAGATGGACCATGCACTACCCATCAGCTTGGGTTCGGCCCGGTGCCCAAACAACCGCTACTCTGCCATGTAGGCCCTAGGCATGTAGATCCTTCTTAGCACTGAGGTTCCCCTTTGAATCGCCTTTTATGACAAACAAGCGATACTGCGGGACCTTTTTTTTTATTTATCACTGCGTCTTACTAACTGTTCGGGTTATACGCGTGGGTACTAATTACGCTAATGGTTTAGGAATTGAGAAGGTTGGATTTAGAGGAAGTGATCCCATATTTGCAAGGAGATAGTGTAAAAAACATTTAGGAAAAACCACCCCCACTTCACCCGATAGAGAGTCTAGATTCGAGCTTCGATCTCCCCGTCCTTGGCAGTCTAGCTCATCACGAAACTCGCGTGTTAGCTAACTACGCCACTGAGGCGGGTTGAGGGACTATTCTATCCCTATGTTGCAGGGGAAACCAAATGACTCGAACCCTTGAATAAAGAGATATTGTGATTGACCAAAAAAAATCAAACTCGTGGTTTTGATAAATATCCACGTTTCATGACCCCCTGAAAACGAATTCAAGGGTTTTCAAAATGCCATCTGTTTGTCTGTTTATATATCGGACTAGAACCGAAACCCTGTTATCTTTCGGGTTTGTGGTGACCTGGCGGTCTAGGGGTAAGGTGTCAGACTTATATGCTGGCGGCCGGGGTTAAATCCCAGGTCCCGGCAAAGATTTATCTGATTACCAAACCCTTCCTTCACCTCTGACAAGACATATTGTGAATGTGAGGAATGCCGGGCCTCCACCGTGGTTCGGATTCCACGTTAAACTGTAGGTCTTTCATTTCATCTCACAATCAGCCTACCATCACACATTAGCGTAAGTGCGTATAACCCGAACGGGTAGTAAGACATGGTGCTAATAATAATAATAATAATAATAATAATAATAATAATATACGATTTAGTCTTTACCATTCATTTATTCTACTAAATCTCTATTTCAAATTTCTACCTCAACAACACAGCTTTATCAAAGGCACAATAGACTTTTATTAACCTATTAAAAAAGTATTTATACAATAATTTGGTGGGCTAGGTTTGTCACCAGCTCTAGGAATCCCTCATCAGAAATTTAAAAATATGAATTGAGAAAATTTTCCAATCATCACGATGAGGTTTGAAATTCAAAAAATTGGTAGCCCTTGTACACGAACATTTATTGTGCACCTCAAAAACTAGAATTTTAAAATGTTGATCAATTTTTTAAATTAACTAAAGACAAGATTGTAAGCAAATCAAATCATAAAACATTTTTCCCAAACGCCAGGTACTTCAGCTAGTTAACATTAAAGCAAATATTATCAAAAGTAGTTACAATTAGCTAATAACTAGTAACAAATATATTTATCAGATATTTTATTGGATTTTTATATATTTTACTCTGTCACACTTTGCAAGAACGCTTCGGAATGAAGAAGCCAAGATGGTTACAATATAATTTTTATTTTTTTAAATGCCCAAGTCTCACAACTCGTTTAGGTAATTAAGAACATTTTGGTTAACTACGCTAATGGAGTAGGGATAGCATTTATGTTAATGTGTTGTTTTTAAATTAACGTTTTGTATTATTTAAAAAAGTATATACAACCTCTATCCACATTTCTTTGTAAAAAAAATGTTAAAAAATTCAAAACAAAATCAATCATACAGTAATATTCCCACAGCCCCACAGAACTCTGTGCTGGAATGTCTGCACCCAAACTTTCATATAAATATATTTTGGTACTTATGGTACTTGAGAGATCATTTACCTCTGGTTTTTTAGGAGAAATAAAAGTGTGCGTGGAAGCCAGTAATACACCAGGTTACAGAAAAGAGGGGGGATAATTCAAATGGTCGGTACTGATATCAGTAAAATGGTGCACAGGTACATTTTTATATTTTATAAAATCTTTAAACAAAATTTAATTTTTTGAGTCAGCGAAAATAAGAAAAAGGCCCATTTCGACCGAAATTAAACATTTTATTTTTATACTGCATCTTACTACCTGTTCAGGTTATTCGCCTTTCTACTAATTACGCTAATGTTTTAGGGATGAGCAAGGTTACATTTTAGAGGAAGTGTGTCCGCATTTGCGTAGAGGGAGAGTGTAAAACCATTGGGGGGAAATCTCAAACTCAGATCTCCCTGTCATCGGCACACTAATATATTGAGAGTGTGACGCCTTAGACACCATGCGAGTCTAAATACTTATTAAACTTGTAATTTGATAACATTATTTAATTAATAATTCATGTTTACCTCCCACCACTTCCTTGAAGTGTTAACATATAGTCTCCGAACTAGTACTGAATGTGAACAAACATTACTTGCCCATTTCGAGATTTACCAAATCAATAGACAAGACCCGAAGGAGGAGAAGAATGAGAAATACAAAAGGGGAAGCCAATGAACAGACATGAAAGGAAAACATTACCGCTAGGTTACTCCCAACTTTCTCGCAACCCCATCCCACGTGGATAAAGGTGGTATCTAAGGTAAGCCGGGAACCCAGCCAAGTCACCGAGTTCGTTACAACGAAAACCTCAACAAACAGGGTACCGGGTAGGGACGTTGCTCAATTATGACGTACTTAGTCCTAATTAGCGTGATAGACCTCTGTATGATATAATGGCTGATTTCGCGGTAGAGGAGATTGGTTTATATAACGATCCTTCAAGAAAACATCTAATAACATTAATATTACTATTTTATACAAATAATTTTTATCACTTACAAATATAAAGAAATAGAAGGTCAAAAACAGATTAACTTTCTCATATCGTGCATAACTTTAAAGAAAATGTTCAAAAAGACAGTTGCAGGTACCTTTAAGAGCCCATTCCAGAACGATGTATTGGCTGGTTTGCATGACCAACTTACGTAACTTATACAGCCTCATAAATACATCGCAGGAACGAGGGACTTGTTTTATTTTGTAAAGGAAAGATGTGAAGGTGAGACCAGCTCCTAGCTTTTTTTGTCTTTTATTTACTTTATGTTTTATCATTTGTGAAAAGATGCTAATGCAATAACGCAGCGTTTTGGCTTTTTATAAAAGGAGTTATCACTTTTAAACTCTTTAAAACCAATTTACTATAAAAATATTTAAAATCCAAAGCTTAATTATCGAGTAATTTGTTATCTACTGTAACGCTAAAATCTCGCTCCTTGTTACTAGGGCTATCTCTGGTAGAGATGGACGATACATCACTGACTGTGATTTTCCCCCACCAATACTGCATGATCACCGCTACTCTCAGGGACTCGATCTCAAAGGTATCTGTGATTGAGATATCAGTGATCGGAGATACTCTATACTCGCATCAGATGGCAACAGTTACTTGAGCTACGGACGTGGCTAGTTATTGCTTCTTCTAGACACTCGAGTAAATACTCGACTCGCGGCCCTCGTTATTCTTTTATTTTTTATTTTCAACCAGCTAATTGAGAATCGACTTTATTGACTGGTATGTTTTACGTGTTATTTCTATTTAAAACACTTGACCTCGTAAAGCTCATTTTTTAAAAACGGTATCAGATTGCTACGTAAAAATTACTTTAATAGTTTAAATGTTTCATTCACATGCGTTTTAAATACAAAATATTTGTTGTTAAGAACAAAATCGAAAAGCTTGCTTAAGCCCGTATCACATGACACTAGCTCGTACTAGAAATCAAGTGTGCTAGCTAGCGACTAGATATCTGTATACTAGCTAGTATAATAGAAACAGGACTAGAGTATTCACACGCTGCTAGTTTGGTACTAGGTTCTAGTGCAAATATTTATGGAACTTCAGAGATTAATTTCGGGTGCAACAGCTGCATTAATTGCTAATAAAGATATTGAAAAATATGAGAGGGAGCCTAAGAAAAAGAATATGGACACGGGACTTGTTGGGAAAGACGAAATAATGGTCGCAGGATGCTAAATATGATACATTCGGAGGTTAGGTAGTATACATTCGGGGTGACACAAACGTTTAGTATCTCCCTAAATTTGTATTCATTTATTTACGATGTGGTCAGAAGCCCCTAAGCCCATGGGTGTCCAAGTACAGTATCCTTGATTCACAAATGTTCTTTTTTAAGCCTACACACACTTTATATTCTAGAAAAAAAAATCCAAGGTTGGCATGCTATCAAGTTTATTTAGATTAAAATTGGGTCTGGAACACAGTTTGTCATTTTTAGATGACATGTTTTAAATAGAATTTATATATATTAAATATATTGTCATATTGTGGCAATTTGGTATTATATAAACAAGGATGTTTAGAATAATTTTCCGCCAACAACAAAATCACATCCGAAGACCATGTCGGCGCCATTTCTATTATTTACTCTACACATAGTCTGAGCGGGCATTGATTGGTCGAATTACACAAACTAGTGTCGGAACTAGTACGAAAATAGCGCATGTTCTATCCTCACAACTAGTATGGTAGCCAGTAACAAGTGGCAGAACCAGTATATTTTTTCTGATTCACACGACGCTAGATGATGACGTGCTAGCTAGTACACTGGATTTCAAGTACTAGCTAGTGTCGTGTGATACGGGCTTTACTAAGCAAATCACATTTCGGATTCTTTTTAAAAGTAGGCTACGAAAAGAAAAAAAAATTCTTTTTTTTTGTGATCTTATCTCCAAAATTGCAAATAATAAATTAAAATAAGTAACAAAATATAACATATATAAATAAAACTAAATATTTACTATGCGTTGATGATCCTAATCATCCTATATTCTAATCTAAAGTTTATTTGCTTCTAATATATGTACGGTATTTAAAACAAAATAACACTAAAATAATATATATGACCTGTATTCCAAACAACATTTTTTAAACCAATTGTCATTATGTCATGTTCATTTTTAATGTCACATACATTTTAATTGTAGTAAAACAAATAACTAAATAAATTAGACAATTATTACAAGAGTTTTTCATAGTACCTCAAATAAGTTTTAATATTCGTATTCAAGTTTAACTTAATGTTTGTTGGACCACTAACATTTCACTATAAAACATTAAATTTCATTTTTTTCTTTCTCTTTTTTTCAATTGTATGAAACTTCTTGAAACACATACTTTTGTACTGACTGTACATTAGACAGGCAACATGAAACCTAGATGAAACATGAAGATTAGGTAGCTGTATGTCGAATGTCAATGTCAGTGCCGACAGAAGAGTTTATGTTAGGCCTTCAAGTATCGAATTCCTTTGCAAGCCGCCAAACACTCGAGTAATATCCATCCAACCGATATTCATGGGACTATTCGAGTAAATACATAATACCCAGTACTCATAAATACTCCATACTCGATTGTTTTCGCCTACTCGGACAGCAACTAAATTCTAGCTTTGACGGTGGTTAGAAAGTGAAATAATATGGGTCCATCAAGACAATATGAATACCAGTCATAGTGAAAAATCACTAGTATAAATCACCGATATTTTAAAATCACAGTCACTGTATTACTTATATCGTAAAATCACTGTTTCACCCATCTCTAATCTCTGGACGGAACACTGAACTATAGATAGATATTCGGTTAGGCCACTCCCATCTGTTACCAAGCTCCGGCCGATACTCAAGCATTCCCACACCAGTCATCACTAAACCAAACAAGCCCAAACCAAAGGGTGTCTAATTCATTCAATAATTATGTACTTTTCAATAAGCCAGATATTAATTATTGTTTATAATGTATTTTACAAACCAAAGTTGACGTGAAATTGTACTATACCCTTATTTTTGATGGAAGAACAGTAGATAAAATTCAAACATATTTAATTGTGGCTAACAGTGATAACATTTTACCATATTATTCGTGTTATTTTAGAGTTATTAATAATATCCATCAATATTGTCACCTGCAGGTAACATGACTTGATGTACGGATATGTTGTTTTAGTAACTTTAGTAACTAACTTCTACTGTTCTTCCTATAAAAATCATACTTTACCATTAGCTTTTATAAAGTATGGGTGCTAAGTATAGAAAAAAAATTAAGGATTGGTATCCACTTCAGTGGTCGAACGGTCTAAGGTGTCACTCTCTTGTTAGCATAGCCTGCTGCTAACGGAGAAATAGGGTTCGAATCCCAGTCTTGTCTATTGATAGTGGATTTTCACAAGTCGTTTCTCACTCTCCTTCCACGCGAATGCGGGTAGATTATCTCCAAGTCTCTTCATTCCTCATTCTTACACCATAAGAATAATTTCATCTATGCTTATAACCTGAAAGTAAGACGTGATGATAAAAAAAAAGGGATTTAACTAACCATACTTAAAAATATTAGACCTAGTAAATCCTCACTTGAGCCCAGGTAGAGAAAGGGTGCGATTAGTTCACAAAATCATTCATCCTTTGCTTATACGAACCTTACCAATTTAGTACTCTGGTCACAGTATTCAGGCATGTTATAGATTTTATTTTTGTAAAAATCTGTTATTAGAACTAACTAGCTTGCGTACCCGTTCTTCACCCGGGGGATCTTTAAGAAGCTTTATTTTTAGTTATACTATAAAATTAACCAAAGGTAAAAGTATCCAAAAGTGTATATAATCTCAAATATTAATACTTTATTGGTTTAAATGATGTGATGATGTGTTAAAGAACAAGAGACAAAACTTGTACCTCTTGAGACTGTAAAAGATGGAAAAGAAATATCAGTTTCTTATAAACTTGCTTTAACGATGATAGATGGCAAAGTTTGTAATGCAATTACCAATACTGTATCCACGCAACGTTGCTATTTTATGCCAATTAACTTCCAAAGGTTTTAATAATATCGACGATGTTTTTCTAAAAGATAAATCGCGATAGTTTATCGTTTGGGTTGTCTACACTACACACGTGGATTCGCTTATTTGAATGTTGTTTACATTTATCCTATAAACTAGAGATTAAAAAATGGCAAGCGCGAAGCAAAGAAGATAAAGAAAAAACTGAGAGTAGAAAAAAAAGTATTCAAAAAAATTTCCGTCAACAATTAGGACTTATTGCCGATCAACCAAAGCCTCGATTTGATAATTCGAATGACAAAAAACTGCTAGGAGATTTTTGAAAATTTGTCTGTTTCCGCTTTTTATAACGGGCGTTGATAAAGGTCTCATTAAAATATTTCATGTTATATTGCAAGCCATTTCAAGTGGCCATGAAATTGATTAAATTAAATTTAACTTCACCTCTGACAAGACATCTTGTGTATGTGGGGAATGCCAGGCCTCCACCGTGGTTCGGATTCCACGTTAAACTGTAGGTCCTCCATTTCATCTCACAATCACCCTACCATAACACATTAGCGTAAGTGCGTATAACCCGAACGGGTAGTAAGACGCGGTGCTAATAATAATTAAATTTAAAGAATACACATTAGAAACAGCTCGTAAATTTGTGGTTTTACATGCCAACTTATCTACATAAACCTTTGATCCATGGCACCGAAATCATAGCTAATTCATTATTGCCGATAGTACAAATAACTGAAGATGCGCAAGAGTCTTGTTATTAAATATATAAAAAAATATCGCGAAGACGTCACGCGAAAATGCAGCAGAAGAAAAACAATGGAAGATCTTATTTTACGTCTTTTAGTAGCATACGATACCTTTATTTCAAGTTTGAGAAAATTGCCTCAAAAAAAAGTAAAATTTATGTCACCAGAAGCAGTTGAATTATTAATTTCACGAACCATTTATATGTCTCATGCTGGAGGCTCCAACATTTCTTTCTCAATGCCAGAATCTTCTGATTACGATACAGGTAGCTACTGATGACAATGAATATTTTTCATTTATATATTGTGTAAAAAAAAGTAATTTATAAATACAGATTTATTGCATACATTTCACTTTGTATTTTAATTCTTGAATTATTAAGTTTTTCCATTTTATTTTTCTTAATTTTTTCAGTCTCATTAATTGACTAGTACAATAAAATATTTTGCAAAAACTTTCTGCGTGAAAGTTGTTGTTAAATTTGAGCCAATATATGGAAAAAATATCACTACTTGTGTAATTTAAAATGCTTTAAAAGATATAGTAAATACACGTGTTTTACTTATTAACATTAATTATACTTTAAAATTTTACAGTTTTATATAAAAAGATGAGTTTTTTTCAGTTTTTTGTTGACAGTACTCTAACTGAAAAAAAAAATATATATATACATAAAAAAAATCAAATGCAATTTAAAATCGGTGTAATTGTCTTTAAAATATTATTGGGTTAGAGTAAAAGGTTATGTTTTTTTAATTCAGTGTATAATTTCAACAAACAATAGGTTTCCCCGTGTTTAGTGGGTTATTGAGATATAGGCTTTAAAGGATATGGTTTCAATATAAATAAAAGTTTATATTCTTCTATTAAATCTTTTATTCTGTCACACATTAAATTTGTCCTGGTTAATAAGGTGTATTATATGTTATTTTGACTAAATTGTATAAGTTTAAATATTTATGGTCGCCATATTGTATCCGTCATTTTATTATTTTGCAATTTTTACTTTGGTTTCGTAATCAGTGACCTCTAAAACCTCAAGGTACCAAGTTTCATACAAAATTAATGAAACTTGAATATTTTAGCCTTCTTTTATGAGTTTAGAACCGTCATAATAGGGACACCATTATTTTAAAAAAATTCTGATTATTGATTCGTAATCAGCAACCTTTAAAACCCCTATATACAAAATTTAATACAAATTGAATAATATTTTCATATTTTGGCCAGCTTTTCGGGATTTAGCCCCACTGTGCGACGTAATAAAACTACAATACTAGGTTTAGGTATCGATGCAGCGTCAGTGGGAGGCGTGTGTATCATCTGCTGAAAAGTGATAAGGGCTCTTATCTGGCGGTCCAGCGATGGGCAGTGTCTGGCGGAAATGTGTAGTGGAGAAAGGCTGAAAGTAGACTTTGGGTTGAATCGTGCGAAAGTGACTCGCTACTTGTAGATAGTTACAAGGACGTTTATTCTTTTTTAAGTAGTGATTAAATCTATGGGTTTCATTTTTGAGCTATTTAGTAACTTTTTCATTTTATTCAATTATTTTAACCGTGCATATTTGAAGTGTGTTTAGCTGGATAGATAACGCACACCGCGTTTGTTGTGATAAAAATGAGTGTGTGTTATTTTTATTTAAAAAGTTTCTTAAACACCACTATAATGGATTAAATAGCCAATCTATTATTATATCTAAATATAATATTTTTTAAAATTGAAGAATAACAGATGGACATGGGAATCGAACACGGGACCTTTGGATTAGTACGTCAATTCTCTAACCCCTGAGCTATTCAGGAATTGTCCAGTGCCCAGGGTACAGATACTCAACCTCCAGGTTAAAATGGTTGCGCTCCTTTTAGCAGCTTGAGTCCTTCACCACCAGGGCCGCTGCGGTTAGTCCTATCATCAGCCAGCAGCGACACTAGCGCAGCCCAATGTTGAAGGACTCAAGCTGGCAAAAGGAGCGCAGCAAAAAACCCCGTAAGGTTGAGAGTCTGTTTCTTACTTGTCCGGGCCCAAGGCCATTCTTCACTCATATATTTTTTTTAAGGTAGAGTCTGTGATGGACGTGCGGAGATCGGCGGCTACATAAGAGTGATCAATTAAGACCACGAGCTATCAGATAGCGCAGCCACCTTCAACTCGGTAGTTGGATTTTTGCTGCCAATAATACAATTACAGTTGTAATAATGCGCATCACAGACTCTACCTTAAAATACGAGTGAGGAATTACCCTGGGTACGGGACGACTCCTGAATAGTTCAGCGGTAAGAGCATTCATTGACGTACTAAGCCAAAGTTTCCGGGTCCAATTCACGTGTCCAGGTGTCATTTTTCAGTTTTAAAGAATAAAACCACTATGTTTATGACAAATATTCAATTACTGTAAGTAAATAATTTTTTTACACAAATAATCTTAGGTAATATATTTATTTTGAGCAAATTTTTATTTGTACAAAACTTCCAAAATACTGACCTTAACTCGCGTCCCCTTTAAATCTACCTTAAATGGGATCAGTCTATTCCATGCCACTGAGTGTATAATTTGGAAATAACTTCAGAGATTGGGTGTAAACGACATCAGGGCGTGACGTCATTAGAAATCAACTAAATGTAGGAAGCGCGAGCGAAATTAAATATTGACGAGCGTTCAATAACTTTTAAAGACAGAAAACACATTTCTTGGCAATAAATTCTTTAAATGAGAATTCTTTAGGACGTTTTTAATAAATCAAAAAAAAGAAAACTCGAACAAATTATATTAAAAAAGTAAATTAAGTCTACCCGTACCGGTGGGCACGCAGTCTTAATGTCACACTCATTTAGTCTGGTTTACCAATGACAAGGAGGTAGGGGTTCGAATACTGGAAGGGTGTACAGAGATTTTTAATTGGTTTTCCACTCCCCCCCCTACCCCCACAAATACGAGAAAATTTCCTCTTTAATTATATCCTCCCCTGTACCTCATTAATATGTAATTTAATGTGGATAGCCGGGACGAGTACCTATTAAGAATTGGTGTAAAAATAACCCAACAGTAACATTAATGTAATTAGCTTTAAGCTATGTCTAGGGCTCAGGGATTAGTTACAACTCTTGTGGAACAGGGATAATATTGAGTGTTTCGAGCGTATGGCTTTCTCAACTTTCCACACGCTGTTGTTAGTTCAAAGGTCGCACTAATTGGTCACAGTTACCCTCGCTACAGTTTGCTTGTGAGAGGTTATTTTCATTTCTAAATTCTCTATTTCCACTTCCAACGTTGAGGTAGACGCAAAGCGTGGTGACTAACAAGCGTTATGGAAGCTCCAAGGAAAGGGTGAGGAGGGTGGCTCAATTGAAACCGGGGTTTGGGTAAGGGGCCCCTCAAATTCGAACTCTGGGAGTGGGGAATTTCTGAAACAAAGAGGACTCGGAAGAAAGGGGGGTCAGTTGGAATAGGGATCAGAAAGGGGG
>CABFVX010005562.1:0-10276 GCA_902151425.1 Timema shepardi | reverse complement strand
AAACTGAAAGAGGGGTTGGGGAAAACTGAAAGAGGGGTTGGGGAAAACTGAAAGAGGGGTTGGGGAAAACTGAAAGAGGGGTTGGGGAAAACTGAAAGAGGGGTTGGGGAAAATTGAAAGAGGGGTTGAACTAAAATAGGTAAATGGAAGGGGGATGAGCGGGGAATCTGAAATAAAATATGGATCGGGATAGACTCATCTGAAGGAGGGATTTGAAGCGGCACCTCAACTAAAAGATGGAATGAAGGGAAAATTAGAGAGCGATCCGGTTCCCGCCGAGGTAAAAATTTGATATGCGTATGAGTTGGGTCACTCATTATTATCATTATTACTATTATTGACGTTTTAAGACCCGTCGACACAAGAAAGGTCATTAGCGCTTTAAAAAAAAGTTATATCCCCGTAAGGAGCCTCTAGACGGCTACTCGCCTTGCCACGCGGTTGGGCAATCGCTACTTCTGTGCAGTTTGAAAATGGACTTAGAGGAAGTTGCTACTGTTATATACTTATATAATCATTTAAAACATGAAGGAAATAAAAGAAAATATTGGGTTCATCCTTTTTACAAACTCGTCATGACAATGGGTTATTTGTGATTTTTTTTTAAATTGCCGATTTAATAAAAAATAAGTCAATTTTTTTGGGTTATGTTACGATGAGTGTGGAGTAATTTGAAGAATTGTTAGCTATATTGAACAAAAACATACGGGGATTAGCTACACGTTTAAGGAAATGTATATCGCCAGAAGAAGAATCACCCGTAACTTTTAGGTAGGTAAATAAAAATCAATTGTTTTATTAATTAATCAATTAATTTAATAAGCCAGAAAATAACATGTAAGTTAAACGAAAAGTGCTGTATATTTTATTTTACTAAAAGAGATCTAAATAGTGAGCGTAGATTCTTGAGAATGATGGGAGGTCGAAGACTCGATAGATGCTAGAGATTGGGCTATTGTTGGAATTGTTTGTGGATTATTGGCTGTTTGATAATCTCAATTAGAGTGGCTCGTGATGTAGTTGTATTTTCGTGAAAATGGTTTGTAGGTAACTGAGCGTTGCTTATAAATTTTATTATTTCACACTTTTTCTGCATTCGTAGTGTTCGGGCACCTTTTTAAAATCCTTTACAAGCGATAAAAAAAATAGTCGGGCTTTATCAGAGCACCATCATTCTAAATTTTTGTTCAATACTGCTATTAATTATTTTCCAATTTCATCTTCCTTTCTTAATTTTATTTCTTTTTGATGTCAATGTCGATACTTGATAAGGTCCCTCTATATTTATATTTAGCACCGCGTCTTACTACCCGTTCGGGTTATACGCTTTTAAGTACTAATTACTCTAATGGATTAGGAATTGGGAAGGTTTAATTAGAGGACGTGAACCCGCATTTGCGTGGAGGGGGAGTGGAAAACCATTTAGAAAAAACCACCCCCAGTTCACCCGACCGAGATTCGAACCTCGATCTCCCCGTCCTCAGCAGTAGAGCTCAACACGACAAGCGCGTTAGCCAACTACGCCACCGAGGCGGGTAAGGCCCCGCCCCTCTAAACACATCTCATTTTGACGGTTCCCTTCGCGTTCATCTGGACTGATATTGCTTTCAGTTTGGTTGACAGTAACTGTATCTTTAAGAAATAGAAGATTATTGAAAAATAAGTATGGGCTTTTTTACGCTTTGCAGCTGAGCCACTTTTAAGATCGTTCTTCTTTAATTCCTTAACAAAAATGATCTCGGATATTTTTCCACTTCTTTTGAAGCGTCTGACCTGCAATAAAACCTTATTTGTTTCAGATATCTGGTTACGGAATGTTTCTTTTACAGAGCTGCATTTAAAATAGGAGTCAGCACCATTGCAGAAATAATACGAACAGTATGTTCTGCAATATGGTTATGTTTAAAAGAAGTTTGTCTTACAGAAACTATGGAAATAACATGGATTAATATAGCAAATTGATATTTTCAAAGAGATAACTTTCCCAACTTCTCAGGAGCAATTGAAGGAAAGCATATTCGTTTCGTACAACATAAGAACAGCGGTTCAATGTGCCATAAATAATTATAAAACTATTTTTTTTATATTGTTGGCAGTTTGTGACAGTAATTAAAAATGTGTTGCCACTGATGTTGGTGCTTACGGGAAGTTTGGTGATTCATCAGTAGACCAAGGATTTTAGGTAAAAATCTTCTCTTCCTAACTCCTATATTTCCAGGAATCTTAATCCCACTGAACAGAAGGCTTTCCCCCTTGCATGGCAGTCTACTCTTGACAACTGTCAGTAACGACAAATCACCTCGAGATGATACTGAGATAATGTGTCGAACTGAATCTTCTCTAACCTTCGGTCACAAACGGATAAGGTCACAGACAAGTTCATTGTTTTTCTGGGCTCACAGTGTGAAGGAATCATCTGGTGACAAGTTACAGTGTAACTGCTATGCCGAAAATAAACACTTCTAAAGCCGCATTGACTCGTCTGTGGCTTAAAGAATTCTCCCATTTAACTACATATGGGAAGCTTATTTGTCAAGCTTGCAACAAAGAGGTAAGTGCATTTGAAGGCTATTTAGTTTAGAAAATCATGTTTATGGGGACGAGTTATGCTGTATAATTTTTATATATTTTACTCTTCAGTTAGGCATAGATAGATGATCTAAAATTAAAAATAGGAAAATAAACTGTATCACTGCAAATAGTGAAATATTATATTTTTTTATGTTATTCCATCGAGAATTATTATTGGTTTTTATATAAGAGACTCTGTGGTCTAGTGGTCAAAGTTTCTGGATATGGTTATAGAGGTCCTGGGTTTGATCCCCAGTACTTCTAGAATTTATCTCAGAAGCAGTGGGTCTGGAACGGGGTCACAGTCATCCTAATAAGGACAATTAATGAGGAGCTACTTGAATTAAAAGAGTAGCTGCTGCGGTCTAAAAAGCCGAGACTAAACGACCATAAGGGTTTATTGTTCTGACCATATGGCTACCTCTATTAGCGGAAGTTGGCGCTATTATCGCCAAATGGCGGTGGTCGCTCGATAGGTATAACTCAACTGTGGGCTGAAGCCTTGGAGTGTATATAAAAACTTGAAAATACAAGAAAAATAAGGGAACAAATAGAAATTGTTATTATTTTGCGAGTAGCCTACCAAGTTGTATTGAAAGACAAAAATCTGATATTATTGTCTACCTAGATAACAGTATTAATTCTCTTATGAGAAGTTTGTGGAAGAGTCTGTTAAGTTTAATACAAATTTAAAAAAAGACGGTAAACCTTATGTTGTAAAGGAGATTTGTATGGATGACATTCAAGATTTAAACGATCTGACGAAGCAAATGAGTAACAGTTACACTGTTAACGAATATAATGAAAAGGTTGTCTGGAATGACATAAACCATACAAACATAAAAAGAGTCACCGAGCACTTCATTCTACAAGACGGACTATGCCGAAACCAATTCCAAAACGATCAACCCATGACGGCGACAGTGAGGACGCTCAAGTTTTGGTGCTCAAGGACCAGCCTACACAAAACCACCATCAAGGCCAGACTTGTGTTCATCAGGCATAATACCGAGAGTTCATCATCCCTTTTTCTATAACCTGAACATACAAAAAGCTGGTGAAGGGAATATTGCTCAATATAGTAGTGAAGATATCGGTGTTTATTCAATGGAAGCAAGGGAAACGACGCTTCCATAAAATTAAAAGGCGAATAAAGAAAATAGAGTTAAAACAAATGTATTATAATTATAAACCTCTAAACAAGTCGTACTTAGAGCAAGCAGTTCTTTCTCAGATTGACCGGCAAACCAGCTAGTTTCTTGCTCTTTATTGCGTCAATCGTTTGTTTCCTGGTATGTCCAGCCCTCATCGAGGAAAGGGAAGCAGTGTTTGTCTAAGCGGGTATAGGCTCAGTTTACTTTCGTGATTGATGTATAATCGTACCTAATGTACTGTTAAAATATTTTTTAGCTTGTATTAGACAATATTTATTGTTTCAAGATATAATTATGGGCATTATATTATAAAATAACGTATTTATCACAAATTTAGCGTAAGTTTACTTTTATTTTATATAATATTGACGCTTGTTTGATCCTTCAAGGAGAGCAGTTTGTTTTTTTGCGTACAGTAGTAGAATGACGGGTTCGTCAACAAGTGCAGTAGAGGAAGAGAAGGGCTTCTGTGTCAAAACTCATTGCGAAACATTGTTTTTCGTCCCGGTATTTTGACCAAATAATAATAATTGAAACAAGCAGACCCACTACATATTTAGGCAACCTATCAACAATAATAAAAAAAGTTGGCATTTCAATGCTCAATTTTAAGAAAGTGTTTAGTAACTATCGGGATGTTGGGTTGGTGGAAAATGATATAATTGACTTTAATATTCACTAATGATAACGACATGTAGAATAAATTCGGATTTAGAGATTAATATGTCCTACTTTTTTGTAAATACACCTGCTTGTGTGGTACTTGGGTACTTTTCAGTGCTGGCCTGTTATAGGTCTCACGACTGTTGGCCAGCACTATAGTAAAGGAAATTGAAACTATTTAAATATATAATTTAATGATGAGTAATATTTATAAGATCACTAATTATTTTGCTTTATTAAATGCATATTTTCTGTCACCCTCTCCTTTCCTTTCTTTATTAGTAATGTAAAAGTGTTTTTTTTTAGATTTGCCTTTTAAAAATGTTTTATTTCTTTAAAACGTATGTTAAATATTTAGTATTTTTAATAATAATGTACCCGCTTCGTGGCGTAGTTGGTTAACGCGCTTGTGTTGAAGCTCGACTGCTGAGGACGGGGAGATCGAGGTTCGAATCTCGGTCGGGTGAACTGGATGTGGTTTTTCCTAAATGGTTTTCCACTCTCCCTCCGCGCCAATGCAGGTTCACTTCCTCTAATTAAACCTTCCCAATTCCTAATATATTAGCGCAATTAGTACTTAAAGCGTATAACCCGAACGGGTAGTAAGACGCAGTGCTAAATATTATTATTATTATTAATAACGATTGTAATAGTTTTTCCTGATATTAATTTTGCTATATTAAATGTTTTTAATTCGTCTATCAAATTCATAATAAAATAAAAACTGGTTTCACATACAAGTCTTATTTCCACAAATAATGTATTAATTGTATAAAAAAATAACCTATATATCATATGTTTGGTTTCAAAAATTAGGATATTAAAACATTTTATCACTATAGGTCAAAATCAATAATATTATTTAGGATCAGTAAAGGTTATACCTCAGGGCTCCATTACAAGGGGCAACTTGTTGACAGCCAGTTGACCGGTGCTGCAGCTGCACAAATTGTTACGTGCAACTAATGATGAGCGTCATATCAATAAAATGGCATCGAGGAATGAGGAAATATTTCTCCTTGCTCACAAAAAATAGAAGACGCAGTCCAATAAAGATGTATGTATATACAATGTTATCTTCAAGACTGGAGAAGGGTCTATACTATACATCAATTTAGTATTTGTGGACAGTAACGCTTTTTTAAAAAAAAATACTTTCGTATGTCTAAATCATCATTTGATGAATTGCTTACCTATATAAAGAAGGCTCGAGAAGGAGTATCCCACCAGAAGTTGCAGTTGCGCATGCAACAGGGTACATTTAAAACAACGACCCAGCTCGTGTAAGGGCAACTAAAAGTTGACCGTGCAGTTTACCTGCATGGAAACTGTCTGCAGTTGATTGCCGAACATGCAACTGAAGTTTCCTCGTCTAGTGGCTTTCATTTAAACCAATGCTTTATTTTCGTCTACTAGTTGCCCCGTGTAATAGGAGCCTTATAACCCTTTAATTTAGAAAAAAACTTTGGAGTAATAAGGCCATATGTTAAAACAAACACATAAATAAACGTTTATATTAATCCGTTACCGGCCCGTGTATTATATGTATTCATTTAAAAAATAGATAATAATTATAATGAAACAATAAATATGAAACGATATTTATTAAAAGAGAGATATGGAGCCGACCCCAGGTGATTTGAGGGTTTGTTTTAAACTAATTATTAACATAATGATCAGAGCCATGCAATTCGATATTTGATTTAATTTGATTGCCAAAATCGCTTTAATAAAATACGTTCACAATGTTAAACTTCACAAATTGTATACTAACTTAATTATTACTCATCGATTTGAAAAGTGTAATTGAGAATAAATTAACAACTTATTGTATCAGTGTATAATTTAAATCCCCCAATGATTAACACCACATTAGTTCAAGCAAAAACATATCAATTGAAATGCATGCTATATATAATACGGTCTATTAGAAAGTAAACAAAAATAAGTTCAATTTTAAAAATAAATGTTTAATACTAGTTTAAAAGAAAAGGCAGCCCCGTCCATTGTGTTTGCAGTCCCTAGGGTAACCGAGTGATTAACTAATGAAATAAAACAAGAAAAGAGCCCGAAGAATAACAAGTTACAAGAACGCACAAAAGAGGTTACATAATTAATTTTTTTTCAAACAAACACAAATATTAGAACAAAAGAGAGATGAGATGAGGAAAATATTTTGTATATATAATAAAATCCAAATGCAGCATTTGATAATAAAATGAGGATATGTATTAGTATATATTTTAGAACCGCGTATTACTACCCGCTCAGTTTGTATTAATAATAACCAATTACACTAAAGTGTTGGTGACGAGAGAGCTAGAAATTAGAAGAAGTGTACCCGCATTATATACGGAGAGATAGGGTGGAATAAAATTTAGGAAAAAACATCCTAGATATACCTAAACCGGAATTCGGACCCTAATCTCCCCGGTCAACTACAGTCCAGTTTATTGAGAGAGACGTCTCAAGCCACTCATACATCAGAGAGACGTCTCAAGCCACTCATACACCAGAGAGACGTCTCAAGCCACTCATACACCAGAGAGACGTCTCAAGCCACTCATACGCCAGAACGGGTAAAATATGACAATTGAATAACATAATTTTGAGAACATAAGAGTTACATTAGAAATTATTGAATGAAACATAATGTCGTACAAAAATGTTTTGCTCTAATGACTGGAAAGTGGTTGAATAAAAGGTATCAAGCCATAACGACTAGGAAAGTGTCTGAATAAAAGGTGCCAAGCCATAACGACTAGCGTTGAAACTGTCTGGATAAAAGACGCCATGCCATAACGACTAGCGTTGAAAGTGGCTGGATAAAAGACGCCATGCCATAACGACTAGCGTTGAAAGTGGCTGGATAAAAGACGCCATGCCATAACGACTAGCGTTGAAAGTGGCTGGATAAAAGACGCCATGCCATAACGACTAGCGTTGAAAGTGGCTGGATAAAAGACGCCATGCCATAACGACTAGCGTTGAAAGTGACTGGATAAAAGACGCCATGCCATAACGACTAGCGTTGAAAGTGTCTGAATAAAAGACGCCATGCCATAACGACTAGCGTTTAAAGTGGCTGGATAAAAGACGCCATGTCATAACGACTAGCATTGAAAGTGGCTGGATAAAAGACGCCAAGCCATAACGACTAGCATTGAAAGTGGCTGGATAAAAGACGCCAAGCCATAACGACTAGCGTTGAAAGTGGCTGGATAAAAGACGCCAAGCCATAACGACTAGCGTTGAAAGTGGCTGGATAAAAGACGCCAAGCCATAACGACTAGCGTTGGAAGTGGCTGGATAAAAGACGCCATGCCATAACGACTAGCGTTGAAAGTGGTTGAATAAAAGGTATCAAGCCATAACGACTAGCGTTGAAAGTGGCAACGATGTCGGGAAATAATGACTGTTGTTAAAGAAGAATATCTTCCTTGTATGGATAGCCAAGCGCTGGTAGGAACCAAAGAAATGTGCAAAGGCACCATCCTTACCTGATCTTCGAGGATGTCGCTTTGGAAGGTAATTTATTTTTATGAATTATAATACAAGAGATATGATGATATATTTTCAGTAAAACATTTAAAAATCAAATCATGACCCACATTGGTGGATATGAGAACTAAACGCCAAGCTCATCTAGTCTAATTTGTCAGCGACGGGTATATCAGGGTTTGAACTCTAGCCATGTTCACGGAGGATAGCTTTCCTAAACCCCCGCCCCCCCCCTCTTGGGCTCGCTACCATAAAATGGGGGCACTTTTACTATACATTTTACCTTACTATTCCTTCATTATCCTATTAGTGTAAATATGCGGATATCTCAGACGAGTAGTATGATGCGATGCGAAAGAAAAGCAATGTTCCTATAGAAAAATTAATAAAATGAGGTTGGTAAATTAATAATTTGTATAGCGATCTGCCAGTAGACTTTGGAACTCACTTGATAATGGGAATAAATACGTGGTGTGATTATTACTCTATTTTCCCTTCCAATTCGAACTAAAAACAAATTTCCTTCTAATCTAATTGCAGCAATTTTGGTCTTGAACGGAAAGGTTTTTGGCACGTACCAATTCATCAGATTTATTGCATAAATGTACCATTGATGGATTTATGAAGACGAAAATTACAAACTCCTCTTCTATTTAGTGCAACACTTCTGCAGTTAGTAAAGAGAAAAATTTATTTTCAACTTTTTAATTTCACTTAATTAGTCCAAATACACTCAAAGAGGGGCAATTAAAGTACTTACTATTCGAACACCATGTAGAGCATTCCTTCCGAACTATAGGTCTCCAGCAGCTCCACTATGTGAGGATGTTTTAACATGTGACAGATCGTGGCTTCCCTCTTCAGGTCTGAAATAACAAAATAAAGGACATTTTAAAAACAGTCCTTAATGAAGATTGTACTAGCATTCTCCAATAGCTTGGACTGTGGCGGCGGAATCGGGGATAGAATTCTCCCGTTCCCCCCATTAATTTATTTATCTATCCTATGATATTCTGGAGTAAGATACAATTAAAAACAAACTCCAAATTAACAAAGGACCACTTCAAATAGATTCTACGGAAATTTAATTTTCAAAAAAATGTATAAGGGGATGTACTACAAATAACTTCTAGAAGCATCAAAATATCAACAACAAAAATCTAAGGGGGCCTCCTTCAAATAAATTAGAGAGGAAACTTTTTTAACGGCAAAGATCACAATAAATCATTTCTATGGGCATACAACTTACAAAAAATAAAAATAAAAAAATGAGACGCCCACCACAAATAACATAAGAGTATGATTTTTAGAACTTTTCCAGACGAGGAATGCTTCAAATAGCTTTAGGTGTCATTATATTTAAAATATTTGCTGCGGTTAGGCCCCCAAACTCCTCTTAACTTGTGGTGAAAGGACCCTCACAAATCCGTTTTATCTGCTAACTGTCCCCTTCCTCCCCCCCTTTTTCACAGAAATAAGGTTCCACCGCCACTCAAGTTGGATTATTATTACTAAAGTTTATAGGCCCGCCGACATAGTGAGGTCATTAGGGACCTACATGACATTAAGAACATTACAAAATCCCCATATGAGATTCATAATGAATAATTCAACTGCCGGAAAAAGCAGGTGAAAACAATGAAATAAAATAACATGCACAAATAGTAGCATATGTATTAAAATGTTAAAAATAAATCTCAATATGAGACAAGTCCATTGAGACACCCCAGGGTAGTGCAAATCAAATAGACCATTAGCATGGATTGAGGAAAGCTGTGTACACTACATTAAAAAAATACAAACTCATTAAAATATGCTAAAAGTGTTAAAACCAATCTATGTTTGAGATAATATCAAAGTGAGTCACTCTATAAGAGTGAAACTCGAATGGATTTAAAAGATTCGCTTGGCGTATAAAACGGAGTACCTTGTTAGGTAACAGCAGGTTTTATTCTGAATATGAAGCACTGATGATATTTATTTGATTTAAGTTAGAAGATTATTGAAGTGTGAACTATATTGGAGCAATTTATTAAAATATATGTTCAGCTAAAGTGTATTATGAACTGACAGGCTGCTGTTATGTAGCGAGCGCCGCACGCCATGTCCGCTCCGCGTCGCCCGGCGAGAACATGGCTGACGTTCAGGCTCGGTGTAAGCGTTGTTTTTAACATAGATACAGTTAGAAAATATGATTTCAATACGGCTCTACAACTTTTATCTCAGGTAAAAGTTTCATAATAGCACAAATAACGCCGCAAAATAAAAATTGTAAAGTTATAGCTATAACAAGTCTCTTTTTTCCCCCCTGCGGGACGGGGTTTAGAATAGTCCCGCAGTAGCCCCTGCTTGTCGTAAGAGGCGACTAAAAGGGGAGGCTTCTGTGC
>CABFVX010005561.1:2666-49530 GCA_902151425.1 Timema shepardi | reverse complement strand
ATTGCTTTCTTCAGTTACCGTCAATTGGGGGCTGGCGCTGAAGCGACTCTTCACTTCCTACGACCATTGACCGGGCCCTTAACTATGGGCAAGATAGTTAGAAAAAGAATCACCAAACATTTAATTAATTCATTTAATCTATAATTTGAAATTATTTTAATGGAGCACACACATACAAATATTTAAAAAAAGTAAATTTTTAAACTAATTATATAAAAAAAAAGAGTTATATCTCCCTAAAATCATTAGACATGTAAAATGATTCGATGAGTAAGCCTACACTTGCAATATACACAGCCCTCAGCCAAACTAACAAGAATTCGTATTTCATAGGAACCTTTGCCAAATACATACAACCTACTTAGATAATTAAAAAAATCTGAAATGGACTTTATTTTGTTAATATAAAAGTCTCGACAAATATTTTAAAATACAAAATTAGACATATCAAAAAGTCTTCACATGAACAAAGTTATTCATTTTTCAAAGGAAAATTTAATTATAACAGCACAACTCCAACAAAAACCCATTAAGCGATTATTAACAAATATGTCTCAAATAAAATTTCTCCCGTTATTTTATTTTAATATTATACATGAAATACTTTACAAACAAAACTAATTTATGTAAAGACCTAATGGAAAATATAATATCTTATTTTAGATATTCATATAAATAACTACATATAGATATTTATAGATAAATATTTACATGTCCATAGAAATATGAAATGTATAGTTGTGTACATATATATATATATAAATTAATTATATATATGTATAGGTACAAAAATATATACGTTTATAAATATATACATTTTATATATATATTATAAAAGTAAATATATATTTATAAATATACACGTACATATTTTTATATCCCTATAAATATATACATGTATATATATTTGTATATGTATATATATATATATATAATTATATATATATATGTATTTGTGTATATGTATATATGTATATATATATATAATTATATATTTATATATATATTTATATATTTATATATATATATATATATTTGAACATATATTAGATACCTAATCATGCCCTTACCTTACCATGTAGGTAAGAAAATGGATATATGTCAATAAACAGCTCCATTCATAATCCATCCTCATTACCTTTCTCCATACTTCACTACCCCTGCATACTCCCTTTGATTACATAATATAAAAACCCGCTTCAGTGGCCGTATGGTCTAAAGCACTACTCTTGAATTAAACTAGACTGTCGATGACAAGATATCGATGTTAGAATCTCATTCCGCTGTGCTGAGGGTGGTACTTCCCAAATGATTTTCCACTTTCCCTCCACGCCAATGCTGGTACACTTCCAAAAATAAAACCTTCCCAATACTTTAAACATTATCGTAATTAGGCGTGTAGCCCGAATGGATAGTAAGACGCAGTGCCAAGGAAGATAAGCCAACACCCATACACCGAGTCATACATGATCTTTTATTTTTAACTTTTAATGCAAACATATAAATATGTATATAAATATATTTGAATGTATTATATATAAATATATTTATATACTGTATAAATATATGTATAAATAAAAATATATTCAAATATATTTGTGTATAAATATATATTAGTTGTTTCCTGATGGTAGCATCAAGGAAGAGGATAAGGTCTAGTGAAGCTATAATGTTAGATGGAGTATATTTGAGAAAAGTACAGAATGTAAAATATCTTGGAAGCATGTTTGAGACGAAAGGTGGAAGTAAAGTGCTCTAATGAGAAGAGGACAAAAAGACAAATTGTTCTACAGGTGTGTAAGAGACCTGTTATGGAGAAGAAGAGTACCCTCTAGGTGTAACGAGGTCTTTTAAAGGGCAAACTTTATACCCATCGTCACACATGCAGCATAAACGTGGACATTGAATGTACTAGAGTCTAGGAAAGTGGGGGCAGTAGAAAAGAAGTTTGTTAGAAGCATGATAGTTGTCATGAGGAGAAACAATATTAGGAATGAAGTTAATCGAGAAAGAGTGAGGTTACAAGAAGTACTTGAGATTGTAGAGGAAGCAAAACTGAGATGGTATTTCATGTAATGAGGGTAGAAAGGTAGAGGATGCCAAAGAAATTGATGAAAATTTAGTATATAGGAAAAAAACTGCAAGAGAAGATAAGAAAGAAATGAGAGGAATAGAAAGAAAATGTGCAAGTGAGAGGATAATAATGGAAGCAATTAAAGGAGGAATAGTGGTGAAGGGTTAGAGGAAATGAAGACAATTTATTAAACCGACCCGGCCACAGGCTAGAAACAGTTGATGGTGATGATGTTGATGAGTTTGGTCATAAATTCAAACTGGAAGAGAGAAATATACTGTATATAGGAACTAGATCCACAATGAATCGACATATGAAAACTAACTAGGCCTATATCGTCTATGTAGAGAATAAAAAACTGTCAATTTTAAACCGATGCTCAGTCATACCAACCACTGTACACATTGGATGGGAGTGTAGTTTGTCATGATTGTTTATTTCATTTTATTTATTTCTCTTTAGTGAAATAATTCATTTTATAACGTTGTTTACAAGGCCCTTTTCACTTTTGGCCGACAGGGAAATTGCTTTTATAGTCCATGAGTCAATGAACCTTTTGGTATGATTCGGAAGGACTAAACGTCATCTAAACAAGTGATTCCCCCTGGTCAGGGAACATGAATCACCATAATGGACATCTAAAATCGGTAGCTTTCAGATATTGTGCTGATTTAAAAATGGTGGCCTATGGTTTTATTTAACCACTCATATAGGCTATCAGCAGCCACTTAACCGATATAAATTCTTTTTTTTTTCATTTGTAAAGTAATCTTTATTTATATCTTTTATATATTTGCATCTTTTACGTAACTCTAAAGGTTCTTCCGGGAAAACGGAAAAGGGAATTTTTCAAACAAAAATGTTCTATATTCTGCTTAATAAAATGAATACTGCTCATTATTACTACAAATAAGCTATGTATAAAAAAACAGAAATTTATCAGCTTTTTTCATGCCATTGTAAATCAATTGCTTGAAAACAACTGCTAGTAAAGAGCGGAAAACCTCCAAGGAAACACTGGTCTGTGTAATGGGACAAGGCATTCTCACATATAATAAAAGTCAGAAAGCTAGGGTATAGTCGGGAGGGAGTAACTACTATTATAATTTTCCACTAACGCAAATTACAGCAATGTTTAAAAATCATGATGGACATCCATAATCGATAGCTCATAATTACTGTGGCGATTTTAAAACGGCCTCAAGCACTTATATATAAACTGTCATTGATCCATCTTATATTTTAATTTGACGTTTTGGAAATGTAGTTCTATTAATACATTTTAATTCTGTCTCTAATTGTATTAGAGACGGCAGTAAACAAATAAATTTACAAAAGAAGAATGTAAAAACTGTGGAGCCAAAGTTTAGTAAGGTCGCCTCCTCCAATTTGCCAGATCATGTAAAACAATTAAAAATCTTTAAAGTGACAATCACTCTCTTTTTGAATCCAGGGTTTCCAATGAATTCATAAAAAATAACAGAGTAATCTAGAATATTGCTATATTTACATATTGGTACATTTAAAGCTTCTAGTCTTTCAAATATTGTTTGTTACTGGCTAACACATTAACAAACTTAAAGCTTACATTTTGTTTTATTCCACAGGCATAGTGTCCAGGTTAAAATTTTGTAGCATAACTCTTATCACACATCTCATCACTTAAGTTCAATTCGAGTTCCAAGGAACGAATTCGAACAGTTGGGTCGTCTTCTTATCCCTTGTCAAGGACCTAGTTCCCACACTCCTTTGAACTGCAGGCTGGAGTACAGCTAATATAGTTTGCCAAGCATGTGCATCGTGGCAGGCTTCAAATTTTGGAACATTTGCAACTCAGCAACCCAAGAACAGCATGGGAGCTGGAGAACCTATCATTCACAGCAAGGAGAGTTTTCCTTCTTGTTCTATCATCCATCCGTGGTCATTTGTCGGTTCAGGAATATCAGCAAAATGTTCTAAACTTCTTCCTCAAATAGTGGTTTGGTAATTTTATCTCAATCTATGTTGATATAAACAGTCTTTTCAGGGTTGTAACTGCCCAGAACTAGCTCTTTAAATAGAAATAAATGGCTTAGAATGATCTTTTTCTGTTAATTTAAAAAAAGATAAATTTCTTTAATATGATCATATAGAAGAAGATCCATGTTAATTGACTAAGGAGTATTTATTCAAAATTAATAAGTAGCTGATAAATAAATATTCTCAGTTAAAGAGAAAATCCTAGAAGGATTAATGACATGGATAATAATGATTTTTTTTAGAAAATGGCTGGGTCTATTTCTGTATCAACTCTCCATGTTTGACAATAGTAAAATATGTTCAAACATTAGTCCTTCTTAAAGTACATTGTATATAAACTGTTATCATTTAGTGTGTTTAACCCTTGACTTTGTATATCGATCACTACACCACATGGAAAATGTATAGAGTTGATAAATGTTGATATATTATTTTCATTAACATAAAACTAACTGGCTGAACGTGAAAGTGCATATATAATATGCTGGCTAAAGTTGAAAAGTTAAAATAACCGTATTTCCACTCAACATGTTGATTAGCTTCTAGCCACTTATTTTTATACACAAATTGAAGATTGTCAAAATGGTTAGGAGGCTTGAAGGATGCCATTATTCTCAGATTATATCATGTTAAAGCAGAAATACGTTTAATGAGGAAACACTCATAATAGTCCACATTCTGTAACTCTTCATAGTCTAGAATTAAAACAAATCCCTCTATGTTGATGCTTATCGTTTAAGCAAGCATTTCTTCTTATGGGCAGGATCACTAGGTTCGTCAAGTTTACTATTCCTAGTTATTTGTTTAGGTTATACAACAACAGGCTATTTATATGAAAGGTTGGAATCATTATCAGGCTCGTCTTGACCGTTGCAGAAATAGTAAACTTGTTTGAAAGCAGTGTATTGTTCGTATTCATTAATCAGAGTAATTATGTGAAAGAGAGACGGAATGATTTCGCTCATATAGTTTCCCATCGCATTATTGGTTTAATCGCATACATTCATAGGCTGATTGTACTTTGCATTCATTCATGGTGGAGTCGGACATTTTTTATAGTACACGTGTGGATAGTACCACTATGACAAACACTTTACAAACTGCATTCGTATTTAAGAATTCTTGGTGTTGGACAACTTAGATCATTTACTCGTAAATGTTGTGATCATCATTATTGGCAGTTACACTTTGAATCTATATTTTCCTCCTAGCTCAATTATCTTAAATAGTAAGACTTGGTGTGGACAATTTTTCTCTCATTCAATGACAATCAATGAGAGGGAAGAGTTAGGAGTTGTAACTATTACCATTCTCCCAGTTCAGTCCATGGTAGTAATTAGTAACCCATTCAACGTTCCTTTTACTCCACGAAAAGAGAAAATCTGCTTTAAATGGTAGTATAAAAGTATAGTATTTGTTTTCATCAGGTACAATGGCCTTGACATAGTGATGAATGATGGAGTCTTCCTTGAGAAAGAAGACCCCGTCGTTACTCATGTAACCTAGCACGTCAATACATATATTGTAAGTTTAAGCTAAGCCCATTATCTATTTATGTAGCCATCTTACTGACGGTACTTCTGGAAGGGTTGTATTGAATCACTATGTCATTTATGATCAAACAGCAAGCCTTAACTAAAGGAGGAATATTTACTTCCATCTCGAACGTGATATGATGTGTTATCATACCATCCTTAATAGTATCTTCCTGACGACTTTTAACGAACACTATGATGGGGTCATGAGACATGAAAATAGAAGTACCAATAAATATCATAGGAGTATCTGTGCCATATTATGAAGTTTGAAAATCGGCGTATTCCTCGTGTGATTTCTATAAAGTAGCTTGATTTAAAACTTTTTCAGTATTTCGTACGTGTACATGTCTGATTTCAAGTAGAGTTTATCAGAATGTAAACTATGATCCAAAATAACCTGTAGTAGTCATATTGATACGCTCAGTCTGAAGGGAAAAAATAATATAGCAGGGCTTTTCCAACAAAGTTGATGTTTCCAAATTCAAACCGTACTGGTTTGAGACAGGTACGTTAAAGTATTCATATAAATTCCAAGTACAAAAGAGTAGCTCTATTGTTATTACCATTCTTGATGAAACTAAACTGGTTGAAACTATTTATATCATCAGGTTTGATATGTGGTGCAAGAAAAGAGATTTTACTTATTTGAATACCAGAGGGTGTATTTGCAGCAGGAAGAGAGCACGTAGTATATAATTGTTGCTTGTAGTTGAACGAACAACTACCATTTAATTTTATTGCATTTATCAGTATTAGAGAATTGTCTTCAACTAATCCAAGTATGAGACATAAGAGGGTGCATACGTCAAAGATACATGTTTCCGCGTTTATTCGTACTTATTCAAATCCCCACCCTGCCTTTGCAAAATTCGTCTGTTCTCCATTTAAAATAGATAGATGGTTTTTAAATTGAGTGGAAACACCTTTATCTCTTGATAGATCAACCTCAACCCCATCGATCTCATAGGAAATCTTGAAAAACATGGAATATTCCATCCCGTTATTAAAAATTCTTGAAGTACTTTCGGGAAGGACTGGAAAAAGAAATAGGCCATGTGTGTAGAGCTTATAATCCCAATGGGCGGTAAGATATGGCATTAAAAATATATATACTTTGAACAAAACTTCGAAGTAGCAGCGTGTGTAAGCTTTCTTGCTGGATTTATTTCCTAGGTTCATTTTCATTAGTTTATGGGCCTGGAATGTATGAGATATAGAAATTATGCTGTAAGATTGTTAAGAGCCGTGTCGAAAGCGGCAGGGTCTAAACATATTGTTAATCCATATTGTCATCTTTTATATTTTTATAGTGTAGCCTAGACGTATTAAAAAGAGAATATTATGTGATGTCAACTATTTAACAGATCTTCTTTCAATATAGCGAGGCAGCAAATATCGCCCTGTTTTATCTATTATGAGCACCATCACCTACACATTTCAGATGTAGATGTAGCTATGTGGTTTATTTCCCAAAGTTGAGAATATCTCCTCATTCGTCTACTAGTCGTACAGAGATAGACTACGATTCGTTTCGTGATCGGAAAGTGAATTATGTTTATTATTTGGGGCTTCCACTATCTTATTAACTGGAGTGACTGCCATGTTTAAATCGTGCAGAGTATGACTAGGTTCTCCGTTGAGATGAGATCTGCAGGAAATGCTGCATTATACACAGATAAGGTTCCTAGAAAGAATGCTTCCAGTTCTGTTCGAGATATGTGCTTTCCATCAGGCATCTTGACGTTATAGCTCAACTCATGATAGTTAAGGACAAACTCGTATCATTCAGGTTTTAACATAATTCATGGTAGTTAATGATAAGCTTGTATCCATCCAAGCTTATAATGTTTGAGGACAGACATGTATCCATCCTTGTCGTTTCCTGTCCAGACCAGTTGATTCCTGTCTACCACCAGCCACGTCCTCACCTCCCAAACATGTTCATTGCCGCCCGTCAACAGCTTCTTACTTACTCCCCTATTGTACAGACCAGTTCTCTCCTTCCCTGAATGAGTTGAGAAAAGGAAGGTTACTACTTTGTAATAAATCTTTAATGTGTTATCTATAGCCTAAATTATTTTAGCAAACTACATATCATGCCTACACAGGTCTCTACTCCTTAACCTTGGTACACAATTCTTGACGTGACTACATGGCTTTTGGCCTGGGTACACAGCTCTTAAAATGATTATACAGCTCTATACCTTAACATTGGTACACAACTCTTAGCTTGATTATACTCTGATTGATATGAATATACATTTCTTAACTTAATTATAAATTGACATTACTGTACATTAACATGGCTATACATAGTTCCTGACTTGAATATACAGGTATTTATTTGATTACGCAGGTCTTGACATGACTGTTCATCTCTTAATATGACTTCTCAGGTCTTGCATGAGTACACAGGTCATGAGATAACTATACGTATATATACTTAAATATACTGCTATCTATATCTTGGCTTTATTATACATCTCTTAACATAACTACACAACTCTCTATACCTTGGCTGGGCTATCTTCAACACAGCTATATTTACCTTGACATGACTATACAGCTTTTAACATGGGTATACATTACTTTATAGCTTGGCTCAACTAAGATCCACACATATATCTATACATTGGCTCAGCCAGCTTCAACACAGCTCTCAATGCCTTGAAATAGGTAAACAGCTCCTTATACCATGACATAAGTAAAAAGCTCTCTATATTTTACCTCAGCTAGCTTCAAAACCACTCTCTATACCTTGACGAGGGTACACATCTCTCTATATCATGGCTTGACTATCATTAACACAGCTATCTGAACCATGACATAGGTACACAGCTGCTGATTTGACAACACAGGTCTTGATCTGGATGTACTGTACAACTCTTGATATGACTATATATTAGATTAACTAAAAGTCATTCACGAGCTAAGCTGGATGACAGCTCGAAATGTTACTAGAAGTAATCCCTAATATATCACTACGCCAACAGAGGACATCTATCACTTTGGATGACTGTAATGAAAACAGATGGTAATATATTAATGTGATAGTTAACCACAGTAATTAAGGCCAATATTATTTATATATTTATTTGAGGCCGAACACAAAGTTTATATATAGTTTATTCCCCTTAAAAAAATATTAACACCTTTTTCACAAAAACTTCTAACGAACATAGCTTCAAAATGGTGTCTTACGAATCTAAACCATATGATTGAACATAACGGTGAACAAGTTTTTTACAATGATACAGACACGCAGTTGATGAAAATATTTTATTCAATTAAATATTTCAAAATACGATAAAATTTTCATAAAATCATTTATTGTATGTAAAAAACTGACAAGAGATTTCTCTTTTACAAGTAAATACGATGCCTGTATTAAAAGGTATTGATGTGTGCACTATATTAAACATAATAAATAACGTTCCAAAACGAAAAATAAGTACTTTTAATTATGTTTAAAATATTGTTTCTAGTTGGATAAAAAGAAATTATTTAAAAAAATGAAATAGTATGAGAAAACTTAAGTTTACGTTATTTTAAATGTAATATATAACAGGTAGTTAAAGATCCTTACATTTATAACACAACTATGATCTTTTACAAGTGTTGGCAACCCAAACCTAAACATATGATTTTCGAACTGTCATCCAGGTAAAAACCTATCGTGTACGTAATATAAATATTGATATGACTGTGCTTTGACTTGGCTATGGCTATACCTTGACATGGTTGTACAGAGCAGATGCTCAATATTTTTACCTTTTGAACGAGTTTTCAACAAAAGATTAGATCAAGCATGATTAATAAAATCTGATTCGGCATAGTTATCTCTTCAATATTAGATAGATATTTATATTGTTTACCGTTAACTGTGTAGTGAGCTAATCTTAGGATACCCGCAATGGTGCCAGGCTATAGGCTCATACGCTTGAGCGGTTAATGTCATACCCCAACGGTGAGTGCACGAACAAAACCTGACAGGCAGAGCCGGAGATTAATCATTGGCTAATATACATGGATAGAAATAAGCCTTGCGGCTGAGTGTTGAAGAGGTGGGTAATCTCATGTTATCATGCATTGGTGGCTTAATCAAGCTGTTAGCTAAGTTTAGACGCATGATCACGCTTCTTTTGGTGGAGAGGTTGGCAGGGGATAGGGTAATCAACCTGTCATCGGGTCTTCCGGATGTCTGCCATCAAGGCGGTTACGAACCACAACGTTCCGTGTCAGCCTTTCCCTTTGAGGGAGTATCAGCACCCATGGTAGTTCTCTTATTTGTGGGTGTGGCTTATAACATAACCCTAACTCGGTTCACACCTAAAGACAAATGAAAAGTTAAGCTCAAATATTAAAACCCATGCCATGGGTCGTCGTCATATCTTCATTCTTCTTACTGCTGTTAAAAACAATTTAGTCCTCAACCTGTACCCACCAATAAATTATGTATGAAAATCATAAGAAATTCTTCCAAAGGTAACCAAATTTACTGTGCTGAGTATATCCAATTTTCAACAACCTTATTACAAAATTAACATTTATTAATTGAACAAACTAAATTATAAAATTAAAACTAAACTAACACAATATACGAGATGTACCAACATTTTACAATCCACAAACCCAATCATAAATAGCCGTACTATCCATACTAGCTGAAATTCACAATTATATAAATTTGCTAAAATTAAACTTTTACCACTTATTTATATATTGTTGATCATTTAATTACTTAAACTATTTTTTCAATCCTCTTTACTTTATTTTGACCCATCGAAGTGAGAATTATTGTGATCGTAAAAATAATCGAACTCGAGATTTTGATAAAGTTCGACGTTTACTTGAAACCATAAAAAATTATTTCCGCAATACCGTTTGTATGTCCCTCTTTCTATATGTCCATCTGTACGTCTATCTATCTGTCTATCTTTATATATCTAGGACTAGAGCCGAAACTATTTTACCGATCAGGCTAAAACTTAATAGTATTTAGGGTTTTCGTAAGTTTCCCCTAAGGAGTTTTTGGAATTGGACATCTAACCCTAAAATTAAGGGTAGTCTAGTGAAGGGAAAAAAGAAAATACTCATTTTTCTCGAAATTCGCTATAACAATTTTGATTAAGTATATATACTTTGATTTGTATATATACTTTTTTACATTATAAACCTAGTGAGAATTTTCATTTTCTGTTTAAAATAACTTTTAGGATACTTTAGAGAAGCGGAAATTTCCTATTTTGATAATATCTCAGCAACTATTTGAGATATTAAATATCTTATTATTTTAAAGTTGTGGTACTATTAAAAATAAAATATTGTAATCGAAAATATATAGTTTTTAAATCATTAGTGTCTGAGTTAAAAGCAAACCAATATATATATATATATATATATTTATAGAGCACTTGAAATATTAAATTGATTGCTATACTCTTTGAATAGACAGATTTGTTTTTATTATATCATTGATTCTGTAACAGTGTAAATTATTTCATTTGGGATATTTAGTGGGGGTTTCTGTAACTTTTTTTCGCACATCTTACGAGTTTTTAGTAAATATTTCTATTTTAACATAAAACAAAGAGAAAGGCTGTGCGATGCAGCGTATCATTTATTTTAATTTTAATACACTTGTGGTATATATTTAGCACACCTACAGACACAGTTTATACGCTTTTGCCAATAGTTGTTTTTCTAGAATATTAATAAATGATTTAATAAAAGCAATATAAATCAGTTTAATCATAAATTATAATAGTTTGTAAAAATTTTATTCTGTTTTATGAAAATATATTATATATCTTTTAACAATTTCAAAGTACTTTACAATATTTTTGTTAATTAAATTTTACTAAACTCATTTAATCTTTTCCATGTGTTTTGGTTATAAGTTAAGCTGCAATAGTCATATCAACACTTTAACTTCCTTGGTTGGATTGTGCGCGCGCACTGAAGCTAGTAGAATTCTTGAATTCTTGACATCAGATATCACTCTTCCCCGCAAATAAGATTTAAGGGAGTAATTTAAAGATAAGTAATGTAAAAATACTTGAATAATTATTTTCAATAAATTTACTTTCCAAATCATAACATTTTTTAAGAAAAACATATAAAATATCCTTAACTTCACGCAATGTTTAATTAATTTATTTATTTTAATATCACATATCATATGTTTTAAGTGCAGCATATGTTTTATTAATAGTATAATAATTGGTAAATTTTTGTCAACGTCTATTACATGCCTATACATGATTTAACTAAATGTAATCTTTTCGAATGCTTAAGGTGAACACATTTTGTGTTATAATAAAATAAAAATATCAATATAGCGTCAATTTCCAATATAAATTCTTGTCAAATTAATATTAATAATAAATACTGCTACAAATTATTTTAAAACATGCTTTCTAATAATATATTTTAAATAGAAGCTATTTTTTTTGTTTTGGATACGTTTTCTCTTTAATTATTATTGCTTCAAAATAATTGTATTTGCATCTATTCAGAGTAAATAACTAAGTTTAAGATTCGCGTTATTTTGAATTTCAAATACGAATATTTGGCACCTTCATACTATGAAACTGTAGGTGTACTCTATAGAAAGTAAACCCTTTACATCACTTTCTCACCAACTCAAATAAATTATAGGTTTTTAGTGGTCCTAAATTTTCCCAAAGCCTTAAGTATCATTTATCGTCAATTACTTGTTAACGTCAATATAAGTTTCATGTTCTATACTCGGAGAGTATATGAAATAGAATTAAAAAACTCAATTTATATACTTTTTAGTAGACTATAATTATTATAAAAAAATACCCTACTATATTAAATATAGGTTTGTTTCAAAGTGCCTGAAAAATATAGAATACAGAAATTTGACATTGTTCTGCTTTTAATTCCTTCAGGCTACGGTAACGTGACACCACGAACAGAATGGGGAAAACTAGCAACCATCTTGTATGCGATCATAGGAATGCCGCTGTTCCTACTCTATTTATCTAATATTGGTGACGTCCTTGCCAAGAGTTTCAAATGGACTTACGCCAAGTGCTTCCTGTGCAAGGGGTGCACAAGGAGAGAGATTCCTGAAAGGCACAGGAGGTTGAAGAGGGTACAACACAGTATGCAAATAGCATATAATGAATCTCCTCCAGAACCCTCGTTCAGAAGTTTTTCCATCAGGGAGGATTGGCAGGTAACGTAAGTGAAATCGCATGACAACAAAGCAATCTTTTACCTAACCTAACCAAACATGTTTGGTTACGTTTGATAAGGTGTTTGTGGAGGGTCTGATAACCAAACGAATAATCTTATGAGAACTACTAATTTTTACTATAGTTACTTTGCATTTTGAACTCATATTTTGTTCTCTTCTATATTTTACAGCTATATAACCCTGACTGACACTTATAAAAACACCAGGGTTGCTCTAGAACAGATTGGGAATGTAAATTAATCATGCATGTTGCCTTATAACCATAATTAATATGGAAATTAACCATTTTGATGGTAAATATATGGACGTTTCAATCAAATGGGACTTCTTGAAAGATAAATGAATTTTATATAATAGTGGATTTTGTTTTAGACGTTTTATTTATGAAAGTGGCGGAGGGACGTTTATTGTAAATGACAAAATTTAAAATTATTTTAATGAAATAAATATGTTAAGTTTAACAACTATGAGTAATAAACTGAACCAACAGAATAATTAAAATAATAAAAGAAATCATAGTGTTAAAATATTATTTTTTAAAATGCCATTTTTATCACAAGGACAAGCGGTTTTCACTTTTTTTTTCTAGCGCTTCGTCCTACTGCCCATTCGGGCTATACGCTCTGAAATAATTAAGGTATCACGAAAAAAAAGTATACAAGATATAGTTATTTGAAGATGTAGTTAAATGGCGTACTTTTGTAAGTACGGTGATGAACTTTAAAGTTCCTAATTACATAGAGTAAGTTAGCATGAAAATACGTATCATATTCGCTGCTTGATTATTTTATGGACTCAGAACCATTCAAAAACTAGATGATTCAAGATTAATCCATTTTTCAAAGTATTTCGTAATTATATTCATGGTAATCTATCTTGCGTATCTTTTCCACTATCATTATATATCTCTAGTTCAACGAACATTTTAATTTGTACCCCTGAAAAATCAATTATTATTGGTTTTGGTTTCTATAGCATGTTTCATCCTACTCTTACACCCTAATAACAACGTTACAATAAGGTCATTATTACCAATATATATAATTTTGTCTTAAGAATATTTTTCATTTTTAGTATAAATATTCAAAATATAACTAAACCTAAGGAACTGTACATTTAACATGACAAATTGTTTCTGTATTTTGTTATATAGAAAATTAAACCTAGACTTAAAATAACTGTTTTTAATTTAAGTTTTTGACTAATCGTCCTGTATAGACCTAATTTAATCCACACCAAAAAGTATTCGTAAATGCAGCCCTTATGAATCTTATCACTCTATTCCAAACAAAATTACGTTATAGTGTAAATAAATAATTCTAACGTCTAGAAAATCTCAGGTTCGTCACGTAATTGGAGAAGATGATGTCGTGGCTATCAGAATGGAGCAAGATTCTCGTGGTCAGGATACAGAGGATGATGATAGTGATGGTGGTGAGGACAGTGACGATGAAGATAGTGAGAACGAAGGACTAGATGAAGAATACGACCCTCAAACCGTAACTGTGCCTCTCACCTTGTGCCTCGCCATTATGGTCGGGTAAGAGTTTATTTTAACAAACTTAGTACGCCTTTTTTTATTTTTCTGACATACTAACGCGTTGTATTGATTTTACTGTGTAATTGTTGGAGTAGCTACTCGAAACTAACTAAGAAGTTAAAATTGAATTAAATTAATTAAGACTGAATTTGTATATGCTGTAGGCCCTAACACTTCAACGGTCAACACCCCTCTGTAGCCATACGTTTTCCACTTGTTGGATAGGTATAGAATATAAATTATAAGTGAAATGAACTTATTCTGGTGATTATAGCCAATTAATATCCTAGTCTAGCTTGAAATACACTTGCTCTGGCAGGCTTTACCATTGTGAGTTCATTTCAAACTTAATAAATATGCATTCGTAGATTGGGAGCATCTATAAATAAAATCAAGGTACTATACTATAGTATTAAGTCCCAAAAATTTTTATTTTGTACTGAAGAACGTATTAAAGAAAATGCCAGTAATATTTACAGATCAATGTGTAAAGGATTGACAATTTTTCTGTAGAGAACAGAAAATATTCATAGGTAACAATTTTATAAGCGTGTGCCATACCACCCTTTTTATATTTAACATAATATAGTAGGCTTCTAACTCTCCTCTGGTCGGACATACTTTTTTTTTGATAAATGCGTAGAAGCGTATATATGTTGTTCACAAATATATAATCAAAGTAAACAAAGCACAGAGGAAGAAAAAGACTACCTGACTGTCTAAGCTGTTGGCTTACTTCTACCATGTGTTTCCGATAGAGCAAGTCAACCAAGTCAATTAAGATCTGGGTTGTTTTAAACTTTGTTTATAATTTTTTTACTAAATGTTTTCTACTTACTCTATGGAATTGGGAACCAGAAAGTTCATTGCCACACAAATTGTATTATTACTATTATTATCATCATCATTATCATCATCTCAAATTATTCAAAACCGTTAATTCACTTGCTGATCAAATTGAATTTACAAATTGATATTGCTGTCCCTTGATGATGATTCATTGAAAATAGAATGTCTATTATTACATCTAAAAATAAGTCTAGCCTATAACTTTCACCAGGAATCCCAATATAACTTAATTTATTTATAAACTTGACAATGATATTATAGAACGCTGTATCTATATTAATGATCCAGGTGTTATGTTAGACCATAATTTCGACTTCCTTTATCATATTGATCAATTAGTTTCTCACTCTATGATGTTATCTGGCACTTTTAACCCTACTAATGCGAGATTTAAAAATATATATATGTTGAATACTATTAGGCTCGCTTGGGACTCATTTCCACTTTATAAGATATAAAATATTTTACTCGTGAATATGATAGTTTATTTAAAATCTTATATAATTTAATAACTTTGAATATAAAAATTAGTTATTTTTTTGTTTTAACGTACCAAAGAGATATGTAGATTAAAACTTGTCTGATTACAAATAGTGTTTTTTTTAAATATTACATAGAACAAGAAATTTTCCCCAAATATTAACAAGATATTTTTATATATTGATTGTTTTTTTGGTTCGAATAAAAAATCAACACTTTTACCATTAATAATAAAGTTTCTTAGCCTATAATCGATCCTACAGTAAATATTGTCAACACCTTTTAACTTTTTGAGCTACTGTTGTTGTCTACGATTTAGCATCTTGTTGCGGTTAGAGATTTACCTGTTTCCATGAGAAATACCCTTTTATTATTTATATTTGGTTTGCAATTTAATTCAGGTATATCCATACAACAAAATAATTTAGGGAATAACCACCATTGAATAAATCAATGTGATTTCATTTGTTATGTACATACGTACTGTACAATCCGTCGAGATTGAAAGGTAGCAACTTCTAATTCAATGAGCCCGCGAGGTATGATACTCCTCCACACATGACTGTAGGATAGTTTGCCTAGCTAAGTCCAACACCTAAATTAGAGAAAGCCTTAAGTCGTTAAATTATTTCTTGACTGTTGGGAAGGAGTGATGGGGGAGGGGTTATGTCTTTTAGTGATGCCAGAATGGTTTGATTTACTAAATTAATTTTACTTTATTGTTCTGATAATGATAAAATCAATAACTAATATTTACATACTAAGTTAATTAATTATGTTTGTTCTCATTAACATAAGGGCTGGTATTTTTTTCAGCTATTAAAAGTTTAACGACGTCAAAAGTTATTTGGGCACTGTTACCCACATTGATTGGTTTTACATGGTAACATAAAGCATGTCTCCCCTTTTCCAGAATCTTCATTACTCTTTATAGCCAATTATAAATTTATTAATGATTAATTATTATATTCCACACATGTAACGTAAATAACATATTAACTCTAAGAGATTTTTACTTTATTTGTAAGAAGCTGCGTTTTAAATAACTTCCTTAATTTAAGGGTCCCAATCCTAATTTAAAATATTTTATATTATTTCCAGGTGGGAAAAAAATAAATATTGTTAAAATCTCATCCATTGGACATATTCTAGTTATAAAAGTGAATTTATTAGTTTCTTCAAAGTTATTATAACTGTGTATAACTTTGTGGGGGCATAGTTCAATTCCATACTTTATTTAATGTTTTCCATAGCAGCTTTAATATAACTATATGTAAAACGCTTTAATAATTAATACTTTGATTAAGTAAAGGTGTGGTTTATTCAGATTTGCGTTGATTATTATCATTTTATAATACATTTAAAGTATAATGTTAAATGTGATTATTTTAGTCAAATCTTTTTTTTTTACTAAATCAATTCTGGAAATTCAAATAATAAAACTGGCCATGTCGTAGGCAAGTAATAATACATTATCAGAGTGAGGAGGTTTAAATGATAATTGAAAAGCAAGGATAAATATTGTTTTGTTTTACAAGCTTAAAACCACTTTACTTAATATCTCTGGTTTTTTAAGCTTTGGAATATAAGTATATTTAGGTAAAAATATATTATAGTTCTGTTCTATATTTAAGAATATCTGTCTATAGCTAAGGATACCTGGAATTTCACAAACTATTGCGGTGCATTTGTTTCTATTCATTATGATGTCTACTAAGAGAGGATTTCGCATACATACAGTCAGGGTTTGATTTTCTTTTAAAGATACGGCCGGATTTATTTATCTCCTGAACCATTTAACCAATTGCGGTGTGGTTGTTACTTTTGTACTGGATCAATATCCAGGCAGGCTTTAGCATTTATTTGTGTATAATCAGGTGTTTCGGTGGGAGTCCCGGTGAAGGGTCAGGCGAATGTTTGTATACATTTATGGAACAACACAATTACTGTGGTGTAGTTTTGATTATTCTTTAGAGTATTTATCTAAGCATCTTTTTAATAATAATTATAATCGCACGGTTTGGTGTGAGCCCCGGTGAAGTGCTCGATTTAATCATGTTTTGTGTTGTGATTCTCGGTGTAGGACCAGCCGGATATTTGTCAACAACTGATTCCGTAATTAATTCTATTTTGCAGGATATCAACCAGGAAAATTGTAGTATGATAGACCAAGGTTTGGGGCTCGAATCTCTGTTGTTATTATTATTATTAGAACCGCGACTTACTACCCGTTCGTGTTATACGCACTTACGCTAATGTGTAATGGTAGGATGATTGTGAGGTGAAATGGAGGACCTACAATTTAACGTGGAATCCAAACCACGGTGGAGGCCTGGCATTCCCCACATAAACAAGATGTCAGAGTGGAAGGAAGGGTTTGGTAATCAGATAAATCTGTGCTAGGACCGAGGATTGAACCCCAGACCCTCAGAACAGAAGTCCGAGACCTTAACCCTAAACCACCAGGTCACCGAATCCCTGTTAAAGTTTCGGATGGATGTTGTGTATATTTTATCTATGATATTTGTAACCACATAAGCGATTGCAGTGTAATTTTTTTTCAACTAGGCTTACGTAGTTTTTATATCCAGGCAGGTTTTAACATTAGTTTAATCAGGTGTTTTGCTGTGAGTCCCTGGAAATACTGACAGGCCTAGCTATAATGGATTTTGTGGATCAGCCAGAAGGTTAAATTCCGTTCTTCCGTGAAGGGGATAATAAAATCTAGAGTGAACTATAGGATAATATTTATAAATAACATAATATTAACTATTTCAACCATATTTACCACTAATTACTGGTTAATAGTGATTAAAACGATACAAATTTAATGTGATGTAACCACATTTGCTTGGAGGGAAGTTGGGAAACCGTTTAGGAAAACGTGTCTCAATATTCCCGGCCAGGACCCTGTAATGATTCTGCCCGCATCCGAAATACACTTGTAATTGGTGACCATTTATCAGGCTTTTTGATCTGTCACCACAATTAAGTATTTTCTTACCATACAAAACGGGATATTTGTGTATTTTTATTTTTATAGCACCGCGTTTTACTACTTGTTTAGCTTACACGTATATGTACGAATTACGCTAGTAAATTATGGGTAAGAAGGGTATAATTTAGAGGATGTGTACCCACATGTGCTTGGAGGAAGAGTAGACATTAATTTAAGAAAAACACAAAATTATCCTCAAAGCACCCGGACAGGATTTGAAGCTCAATCTCCATGTCATTGGTTGTATATTTATTCTATTACGAGAGTGATTCCTTAGACCATGCGACCACTAAAGCAGGTGATATTTGTGTGAATTGTAGTTTATGAAACATTGACAACAATTTTTTTTTTTAAATACATGAGTTCATAATAACTTTGAAAAGCCTATGAAAGAAAAAACCTAAATCCAATGACATTCGACGCATGTTCTATTATTTAGAAAAGAGACACGTGAGACTTACCGTTCCTCTAAATGGTGAAAATGATGGAATATTTTGGTAACGTTTGAGTCATTGCTTGTCTTTACAATACTACACAATAGATTGTATATAAATAATTAATCCATTTATAGTATAAAAATGAGACTAAGTGTAACTAAAGGTATAAAATACTATTAGTTTAAGAAAACATAATTAAAAATAATATAGTGGAAAGTAAATAGATAAATGAACAAAGTTTATTCTTTTCAGAAGCTTTAGTAACATATCAGTATTACAGGTCAACAAAGTTACGTTGTGGTTTCTGCTGACCCTATGGTAATTAAGGCTAAGTATAAAACTTATTATTTTCTAAATGTGATTGTATTCTAAGTTGAATTTTGTTTTGGTCAGGTACAAGCTCGTGTAGCGTGGAATTAAATCACCTTTACTAACTATTTGAGTTTGGAAAATTTTAAACAAAAACTTGTTGCCGCTTGCTATGAGATATTCTTTTTTAACTGATATTATAACGATTTTGATAACATTCAGAACCTCTTAAAACTCAAAATTCTCTTCTCACGCACAAACTTTAGTGCTTTCCTTTTGGTTTTTAGCCTTTTTAATAGCTCAATTTATTTCCAATTTCTCCTTGAAAATGGGCATCCCGCATCCTTATACAATCTCGTGCTTCTAGAAATCCTAAAATATTTTCTATCATTAACACAAACTTAGCCCAAATGCCCGCTGTGTTAGCAGCGCTAAAATTATACCTCCTTAATTCGATTTTTATTATGAAACAATGACCAAACTTAGAGAGTTATTCGAGGTACAACATTATAATTAACTACTAAATATTTGTTTACTGTGCACTGATCACTAATTAAGTATTACCACTATCAGATTATTTAATTTTTTTGTTTTTCCTCCATGTTATTACTATAAGCTACTAAATCTATATTGTTGTAACTTATTTTAGACAAAATAATGTATTAATGTTTTCGTAAGCCTTGTGCTCCGCTCTGTCATTTCTCTTAGTTCTTAAAGATGAGAATATTAATCATCTTAATGGTCTGCAACCATTTTGGATATCTCATCAATTTTATGTAATCACTTATTTGCACGTCTGCGATGCATTACGAGCTTAGCTGCCACCACTCTTTTAGTTATGCCATTTAACAAGTGGTCCTTCAGTTTTAGATCAGGAATTTTAAACTTATCGCACGTTTAGATTTGAGGTTGGCCAAAACTCAATACTCCCAAGTATGTTTGTAGTGGTTTGATTTTTCTACTCATTCAAAATCAGCTGTAGCCAAGATACTCATCATACAGGTTCGGCATAAAGTGTTGACATATTAAATAACACTATATATTTACTATTTTAACTACTAAATGCTGTAACACTATGGTATCAATCGCCCCTCTTTGGGCGTCAATTTTAACACTACGGATTAATTCCCTGATATAATAATGCTGTGATGATGTTTAGGTTATCTATAGCTCCGTGATCGAGCACCTATCATCACTGTACGGAAAATATACCGTTTAACCAGCTGTCTATAGCTCCGTGTTCGAGCACTAATTAAAACGGTATGATTAATAAATATGAGAAAGAGAACTGTTGATGGCTGTTTATTCACACACGGTTTATTTAAATGGCACCTGTTAATTACTTATACATATTTCAAATAAATGTTTTATATCACTGCACACTTGTGATATTAATGTAAGTTATTTTATACTGAGTTAAGACTGTGACTGCCAGTGTGTGGCTTGTGCGTGGACGGAGATCCCGGTGTGGATGTTTGGATCCTGGATGGTGTCTGCTTGTGCGACTTGTGTGTGGGCGGGAAATGCCTCAAACATACGCACAATGGTTTATATATAACATACCCTTGCCTTTCTCTCCCCTATTCAAGAGTGTAAAATCCAACTAATAGAAAGAGTCCTGGCGACAGGTGTTGTGAAGGCAAGCTTCTTATTGGTATAGGGGATTGGCGTCTTCACCAAATACTGCGAAGTTGGTCCTTTTAACAGGAAACAGCGCAGTTGTTCTTTTAACGGGAAATATGGTATTACAAATATATTTTAAAGGTGTAATCCTTTACCTATTATTTCTGAGAAGCGCGTGTTTCTTCATAGATGAATCGTAAAAGGATACTCTACATATATTACTTTAAATAAAAATTACCTTCATCCATAACTTTTTACATAATTTTCAGTTAATTAAACCAATATCACTATAATGATTCAAATTAATCTTACAGTAAAATAACAAAAAATTGAACATTTTCTTCATATCCTTTAACTATTAATTATTTTTAAAACAATGTCCTTAATATGGCCACTATTACATGCATCACATTGTTGAATTGATTTAACCTCCACCACAATTCTTTCTTTAAGTTCCTGAGTTGTTCTTGGGTGAGTTGGGTAAGCATGACTCTCTAACATTCCCCACAAGAAAATGTCTGTAGCTGTAAATTATGGTGAACATGTTGGCCAGGCGATGTGTCCAAATCGCGAAACAAGGTGCCCAGGAAACATTTTATTAAGCGTCTCCTTTCTGACACCTGAACTACAACTTAAGGGCATGGATAACAATAACATGTGGTTCCAGCATGATGGAGCGATGGCTAACATAGCCCAACAATTAATGGAGGGGGTTTTGCAAAATAGTTTTCAGGGGCACTTCATTTCAAGATATAGATACATCGCCTGCCCACCACGCTCAACAGCTTTAACAGCTCTGGAATTTCGCTCGTGGGGCATATTAGAGAGTCATGTTTACGCGACTCACCCATGAACAATCCAGGAACTTAAAGAAATAATTGTGGCGAAAATTTAAACAATTTGACAAGTGACATAACGCAAAGTCATGTAAAATTCCGAGGGACGCAACCCACAATGTATTGCATATGAATGGTGGTCATCTTTGAAAAATGTATTTAAAAAATAAATGATTCAAGGTTATGTGGAGAGTTGCCAATCTTTTAGTATTGTTTTAAGATTAATTTGAAGCATTTAGTATTTAAAATAATAAATTTCTAGTCAGTGCCACCACGTGGGAAGTCAGCGCCCGGGGAAGATACGACTTAATTGTATCCATTCTGAATGCTATCCGTTCCGACATTTTTTAAACAAGCACCACAAATAAAAAAGTCTGATTGGTATCCATTCTCATAATATCCACAAAATCCTGAATTGTATCCATTTAATTGTGGAGCCAAATGTCTGATAGAAGGCAGCAGTAGAAACACTCCTTAACTCATTCTATGCTTACTAGAGAGCAGCACTCTCTCTATGTTAATATAATTTTTTTTACTTATTGTCTTATTACTTTAAAATCTAAACATGGTTTTAAATTTATTAAATTTAGTTTTATAAATATTACATAATATATCTGTGTATAAGGTGCTTATTTTTTATACAAAGATATAGATATTCTTATACAAATTTATATATAAATAACCCTAGTATCATCTTGTTGGCAACCCTATATTTAAATACTATTTTATGACAAATTGATAGCATCAAGCTACTAACACACAACACTTACTTGTACTAGAAATCAATTGTGCTAACTAGCACACACACATATATATATATATATATGTATACTAGATAGTACAATAGAAACGGGACTAGATTATTCCCAAGCTGCGAGTTTGGTACTAGGTTCTAGTGCAAATATTTATAGAACGTCAGAGATTAATTTTGGGTGCAGCAGCTGCATTAATCATCAATAATGATATTGAAAATTAAGGGAAAGTGCCTAAAATGATATACCATTTTTAAGTTTTTAAGTTTGCATACCAGATAGAATGGAAATGTCACGGTAAATTATGCATGAATACATTAACAAAGTGTAATGCCAACATGGAGTCATGACATGATTATCTAATTTTTCATAGAGCATATTTCAATAAAGGGCTTGATGACTTAGGGAAGCTCAAATCCCCTAGAGATATGTTCACACACATATCCTAGACACATTTATTGAGTTTCCTTATGTTCAACACAAAGAAGGTATTGTACATATAATGCTAGGAAACGCATTGAGGAAAATAAGGATAATATACCCTCATTGGCTTTAACAATTCAAAAAGAACAAGCTATTTTGCACAAGGCCACCACCTTAAAGTTAGAATCAATAATCACTTGCTGTATACTGCAAAAAAGAATATTTAATGTTTAGGGAATACGACGCAGAAAATATGAAACGTATTACACCAATAATCTCTTATCGTTGAGTGAACTTTGGAAAGTTGAGTACTTGTGACTTTAAATTGATTTTGATCCCAATTAAATGTAATAAAACAACTGTGTTTTGACATATTTATATGAATCTAGACTCTAGTCTCAAAAGTAATATTTGTAGCATGTTCCATTTGAAACGTTGAAATAATGTAAGTATGGATAAGTAGTTTAATGTTGAATAAGTTTGATTGTTTTAAAAACAAAACCAGATGTTTTGCTTAAGCCTTAGGTTAACAACTTTGGATTTTAAATAGTAGGCTTGGATAGGAGGTATGTTTCAATACAAAACTTTAGTTGTTAAAGTGGGTAAAAGCTCAAATATGTACCGGTATCTAAATAAACCCTCTTCATAAGACTATATAACTATAGTTGATAGGTTAAAAATAGATACAATATTCAGATAATGGGACATTATGACTGTATAAACTCAAAAACTTACATAAATGGCCAATGTAATATTTACTACTTTATGCTTTTTATTGTGATTATTTTACTCCATAGTGTCATTGAGCCTTTAGTTGAAAGTAATTTTAAGAATGTATAGAAATATGTTTACACCATTGAAGCGTATAAGATTGGTTTGTACTCATCTTTACGTAAATATACAATTTTTACTTTCTCTCGACACCTTGAAGAGAAAAGTACTGCGTTCCTAAAAAAATGTCAATTTTTATAATTGTCAAATCCCCGAAACCAAAAAGGTGTTTTTGAGATGCCATTTGCCTGTGTGTCTATATCTAGGCCTAGAGCCGAACACAATTTTACTGATCAGGCTAAAACTTAGTATACATGGTTTTTATAAGGTTCCCCTGAGGAGTTTTTAGGGTTAGATATCTTAACTCTAAAATTGATGGTATTTTACTAAAGGTAAAAAAGAGAGAAAACAAGCTATTTCTAAATCCACTGTAACTATTTTTATTAAATTTCGTAACTGGGCATTGTTTACTATTATGAACTAAATGGCCGCTCTAATCCTCCAATAAACATCATTTTAAGGGTAATTTACAATAGCAGATGTTGCCAATTTTAATAATATCATAGCTTTGCAAGTATATGATACACGAAATAGCATATTATTGTAAGGTTGTATCAAAATTAAAATTTAAAAAAACCTTTACTTGAATATATATTTTTATGAAACCAATAACCTGTCCATAAATTACGTAAGGATTTTTTTCATTATTTCAACCCCCTTCCCACTAAATTCCCCTACTTAAGGGATTGTAAGATTTTTCGTTCCCCCCTCTTCCCTTGTCGATCTTACGTAATTTTCATATGATTTGGTAAATTATTTTATTTTAGACAAAAGGCTTGATGATGTGAGATTATAGAATATATATCGCAGTAAATTAGGTGTAACATATCATAAGTAAATGGCATTTTATAGCTACGTATAGCTGTGTATGTCTATAGGCTACGCTTCAGCGCCATTTGTAATCGCTAAGTGAAACCTTTTTGATCGCACGTCTGTAGAAGTGTGTTTTTAGATTTTGTCTCACCATAAACATTGATAAAAACCTTAGTAAGATGGATTCTGCGCACCCCCACGAAAACGAAAGAAATTACTGATCACCCCCATTCCAAAGATCATTACGTAATTCTTGAATAGTCTAGCTTTCTAGCTATTGGCAAAGTCTTTTTTATTAATGGAGGTCTCGGAAAACGGGAATTTATTATTATGCTTTTGATGAAAATATGTCAAATCTGTAAAATATGAATAATGAACAATATGTTTCTTCCATTTATGCCTCTTGGTGAAATGTGATACTCCTTTTTTCCATTATGTTTCTGTAAAAATGTATATTATCTGGTGTCACAAATCTTACGAGTTTTAAGTAAATTTTTACTTTTTTAGACAAAGGGGAGAGAAAGTCTGTGTGGTGCACCATACAATTTATTTATTGAGGTAGACCTAGTTATTAGCCTTAATAATATGGACACAAGTTAATATTATACAACTTATACACTTATTAGTAATCTTGTCTTTATTAAAACATTAGTTCTTATTTAGTGGATACCAAAACTGATAGCATAGAAGAATCATCTATTGAAAACTTTTATCTACAGTTAATTTCGACCAAATAGTCCATTTCAACTGCAATTTAAAAATACTTTTTCTAAATATTAGAAGTATAAAGCACAGACATGAGGATTTATTATGTTTTCTCTCTTATATTAAAACTAAATATTGATTTAATAATATTAACACGAGTGTTGATATACGGGGATGAGACAATATTGCTTAAAATTCCAAACTACAAAACCAATTTTTCCTGTATGGACAATAAGTGATGTGAGAGAGTTTGTGGTTTTGTTAGAAGAACTTAATGGTTTCAAACCTGGACATATGAAATTTTAGTTAAGGTTCCTTTTTGGCTCCAAACCAGCGATAGGACCGAATTTTGTGAAATTCGTCAACCTGTAAGATATGAAAAAGGGGGTTCAAAAGTTTTAAAAATTCACTGACAGTTCATTTTTTGAACTAGTGGACATAGAGCATTGAAATTTAAAATGAATATTTCTTTATAGAATTGAGTGAGAAATATTTAATGTTTTTCAAATTTAATCGCCTAAAGGGATGTAAAAGAGAAAAAGGGGGCAGTAAATTCTATGTTCTCCAATCAAGATGAAATTTGATATATAGGGGTTTATCGGGTCGCAGAATACTAATATAAAATTAATTTATGTAAGGCATCCACAAGATGCTCCCCCCCCCCCTCTCCCAGGCGCGTTGGTAAAAAGTGTGTTCAAGACTACCAAAACTAATATAAATATTTTCCAGGGTGATACAAGATCGAAATATTGCAGACAACCAATGGGACCACTCCAAATAATTATAAAAGTATGAACATTTTTGTTTAATAGTTGGGAACCTGAGACATAGGGAATAGGATATTACCAGAATAAAAAACTTTTATGTGTGCTAGCAAATTTAAATTTGACAAACGTTTAGGAGGACAACTCCAAATAAACAAATAAGTCTTAAAAATGGAAATGTCTAAATGATAGTTAGAAAAATGAGCTTAATGATTTACAAAACTAATAGAAACAACTAATTCCCAGTGTGGTATAAAATTTAAAATGTATAAGTAAAGTAAAGGGACATGTCAAATTACTATCATTCTCTACAATTTTAATTTTAAATGGGACCCCGGGAAATAGGGCGGGTGAGGGTGTAAGGGGATATAAAAACAAAAACAAGATTTAGCTATGATAGGATATTTAAGTTTGGCAAGTAGGTATAATGACCTTTCAAAATGACCAAATAAATCTAACTATTTGAAATTTCTAAGGGAAAATTTCAGAAATGGAACGGGAATGGGACGGACTCAACATTTACAAAAACTAATACATTCAACTACTTCTCTGTGTTATAAATAGATTAAATTATTAGGTAAATAAATAAAAAATCTGAAATTTTAAATTTTAAATTTAAACTATGGGAAATGGGGGAGTGGGACGCTACAGTTTGAAATAACTTTTGATGTGAGGTTAAGAATTAAAATTTTAAAGTCGGTAGAAATAAAACTAAGATTTACTAATGAATGCTATAATTTAAAAATTCTCAAAGTGGGTTGAATGGTTAAAAACTTACAAAACTATTTGAAACAACCTCTTCTCAGTGTGGTATAAAACTAAAACTCTGCAAATATACCACTCCAAATAACTACAAAAGTCCAGATTAAGATAACCAAAGAAGTCTTAAATTTGAGATTTTGAAGTGCGAGTTATAGAAATGGGGAGGGGAAGCTAAAATTTTCAAAACCAGTGGATAAATTACTTATATGCGTGGTATAAATCTGGAATTCCCCAAGTGGAGATTGGGACCACCCAAATTAACTATAATATCTGAACATTTTAGATTTCAAAATGAGACTACAGGAAATAGGGAAGGAGGGGTGGAGAGAGGATAGGGGTGTACAAGTAGGAGGTATAAAATTTAAATTTGTCAGGAATGTAGAGGGATAACTTCAAATAACCACAAATACATTTTAAATACTAGTTATTTATAAGGAGCCTGATGATATAAGTGGTCTCAAATTTAAAAAAATAAAAGACTAAACTATTTCTCAAAGTGTTAGATGATTCCCATATGTCAGGTGGGTTTAAATACCAACTCAAACAGTATCCAAGGCCTGAAATATTAAATTTCAAAATGAAGGCTCGGAAAATAAGGAGTTATGGTCCCCTCAAAATGTTTACAAAGCTATATAAATACAATTTTGATAACTAAAAAGCTTTAAATGTCGCCATGCTATTTAATAATAAAACAGCACTAGACAGGGATACATTGTTCACGTTAATTCATTAAAAAGTCTCTCATCTAATGCGGCTATGCTCAGTTATTCAACAACTGCTTATCACCAACTAAAGGAAATTAAACTATATATTTCTACTGGAGCAATATTTTTTTTTAGCCGAGAAAATATGTTGATAAATAAACTGCAAGAACATTTGCATTTTCTCGCCTTTCCTACACTCTTGAACAAATGGAATTTCATAATTGGAGCCCAGGAAACGGTAGTGCTTAAAATGTATACAACCAAAATATAGCATTTATTTATGATGTGGTTGGGTTGACATTTGGTATCCAGGTAAAATATTATATAAGATAACGAAATAAGTCCTAAAATTTCAAATTGGAATTTTGGAAGCTGAGGAGGGTGAGCGGGACAGAGGGGTTTGGAAATCGCCATCTTTCCAAAGAAAATATACTTTTATGCATGAAAGACAACTTAAATTTACCAATTTGATAAAAGAACCATCCCACATAACCATAAAAGTTAAAATTTTGGAATTCGAAAATTTACCGCTGGCAAATTGGAGGGGGCCTCTAAAATTTCCTAAGCTATAAAAACTCAATATGTTCTAAATGCGGGTACACTTTATGCTAATAAACCTCCCTCATCTTTAACACAATAGCGTAATTAGTAGTACATAAGCGTATAGTTTGAACGAATATTAAGGCACAGTGCTAGCAAAAATAACAAAATAAAAAATGTTATCTATGTTGACCGCAAAAGAAAAATCTAATTTCTAAATGTATCTTTTTATAAAAATTGGACTGTAGTAAGACATTTGGAACACTAAATTTGTAAAGCTGAAGGAGTAATGGATATCTACTAAAAGTAAATCAACAAACAAACTAAAGACTTTCTTAGAGTGGATACATTAGATTTATAAATACATAGTTATTATCGCATATCTAGGAGCGACGTAGCATTTAAAATAAACCAATTCAGGCGACATAACTTGGTGACCATGATTCTCTTTAGATAATAATGATGCTTCATATTTAATATGGTTCTGTAAAAGAGTATAGTATTTAATTTATAATCGTTGGTGAAATGTGATAATCTTTTTCAAAAATGTTTCTATGATCGTGCTTAGGTAAAGTTTGCATTGTCAATGGAGTGCGACGGCCGCCCTGTGATTGCGCTCGTTTGTGCACTGAGATTGTAGACTAGGTAATATTTTATTTCTAAGATTTTTTATTTGTTAATTGCCATAACTGGTTTGTGATTGCCATGGTTAGTATATGATTGTACACGAAATAACTTTCAAAATTATGACAGCTGGATGTTTACCAATAAAGCGAGAATGCTATAGCAATATACGTCAATGCTCGATCTAGTACATTACGAAATAAAAGTGACCAGTGGGCCTATCCCGGAGATGTTGCGAGTTTATCTTACTACGGTGAATCTCGCCATGTTCAACTCGAACTCGTAATTTCATATCCGTAAAGTAGCCATTCCTGAGTTAATAATCTCGCAATTCGTGTTGAGTCTTCTAATTTCGTATTAAGCGAAAAATTCCGAACTTCCGGTGTCAAACATTGTGATTTGAGATTTACTTTATAGCTGTGTGAACGCACCCTTCAGCCATTTAAACAATAGAATAACAAAAATGTTGTCTTCGACATCTTCGTTTTATCTCGGTTTTACTTTTTGTTGGTTAAGGTTAGCCATAGATAAAGTCTAAATAAAATTGGATTGGAAGAGAATAAGCAAAGAGCAAAAGCCGATTACACTTTATGTATGTTTCTTTGTTTCGCTAAACGATTAAATAAAAAGCTATTACTAGTATAACTTATTACATCATGTATGATATATCTTAATAACTTTAATAGGTACATAAAAAGCCAAAATTAAATAACATACAGCATATGGATGGAATGCCTTTCTATTTGAATAAAACCGTTTATTAAGCCTGAACAAATTAATAAATTTCTTATCACACAGCTCAAAAGGGTCTTCGCGTTCACGAAATATACGTGGCATTCTATTAAATTCATTTTCAAATTCTTCAAGTTCTCTTATTATCAAATAGTAAGGCTATGTTTACGCCATTTTACATTTTGTCCAACAACAAATATTATCGAACTATCTGTTGCGATATTGACGATTCCGAGAGGTGGAACCGCAGTGAGATCTATCCGAATGAAAAAATCTCAATCCGTAACGAAATTTTTTTCAAGAATAGCTAAATAGAAAAAGTTTCGAGATTGTGTCACGTGAACGACCAATCTCGCAATGGAATCAACTCGAAACATCACGGGGATAGGCCCGCAGAATATTATGAAATATTCCAATGTACAAATTTGTTTGAAACATATTTCAATCAAATTTCAGTTAAATCTTATTTCTATATTATTATTGTATTGATTTTTTGATGATAGCGATCATAATTTTTGTTTCAAACCTATCCAAACTACCTAATCAGAAACATTTTTCCCTACTTTAGTTGATATTTTTAATACCAAGCACTTAATAACTATAGCTGTGACTAAAACAATATTTGTATATAGTTAGGAGTATTTTTTTCATATACTTTGTATTGTCAACAATTTTACACACTTTAATAAACTCTTTTATTGTCATATAAATAAATATATTTTTTAAGAAAATCTGAAATTATCAATTGTATGAAAATATTGTTCTATTATAGTAAAATAATCCTATACTTAAAGACTTTTCAGTGTAAATTTTTAAAATATTTATTTCTAAACCCCTTCACTAAAATTAAGAGATATTAAATTTTACATACAGACACTAGAAGGTGTTGGACAAGTGTAATTGGACAAAATATTATGATCGTTTTGTTTTTTAATCCTAAAGTGCGTTTAGGGAGATAAACTTCATTTTCAGAGTTGATTTTATTATAAACTGATTTAAAACCGATTTGTTAACTGTCATTGCACATTGATGTAAAATAATAATAGTGATACTTAGTACTGCGTCTACTACCCGTTCGAGTTTTACGCTTAAGTACTGATTACGCTAGTGGGCTAGGATTTGAGAAAGTTTGATATAGAGGACGTGAACCCACATTTGCGTGGAGGGAGATTGCAAAACAATTTAGGGAAGCCAGTTCAACCAAGCGAGTTTCGAACCTTGGTCTCCCCGTCCTCAGATGTCTAACTCAACACTAAACTAGTGCGTTAGCTAACTACGCCACCGAGGCGGGTATTAGTATAAAATAATATTGAATATAATCATTCCAGTGTTTAAAATAAGGGGGTATTGCCGATACCAAATATTTACTTAGGAAAAGCTTTTCATTGTATTTTCCATGCTTTCAATTAATCTTTTGTTTATAACGTAGCACATCACTTTTATATTTTCTTTGTATTAATTAGACAACAAAATGTAAAAATAAATGCAACCTTTACAACATAAGTATTTAATTTTTATTACTGATATATTTTTTGCGCCGTGTTTTACTCCCCATTACAGCTATCCACGTATTTACTCCAATGGATAAGGAATGAGGAAGGGAAAATGTTTGGGAAATGCGCCCGTATTTCCGTTGAAGGAGAATTGTAAGCATATTAGAAAAAAACACTCTCAGTACACCCGATCGGGATTCTATCACTGATATCCCCATTATTTGCAGCCCAGTCTAACGAAAAAGTGGATCCTAAAGAATTGTGATAGCAAAATCTGGTCACAAAATATTTAATAATTCATTTACAAGTGCATTTCCAAGACCTCGTGTCACTTACGTTTAAACTGTAGAAGCACTGGCAATGTATATTTGGGTCCAACACTCTCAATTGTTTGAAAAGTTTTGGTCAATGAAAGGGGGGTGAGGCGGGGGTAAGGGATTACCGCTACCTGGACTTTTGTACTCGGAGAGACGGCAGCTCTTAGCTCTCAGTTTGTCTTTCTCACGAGGAACATTTTGAAAGTGAGTTGGTTTAAGGAATTCTCTCTTGGAAGCGCTATTATCACTGGATATTCTAAGCTCTACCTCACTCGAGGGGCGCAGCAAATCTCCCGTAAGGCTGTGCATCTGTTATTTCCTTGTCTATGACCTAGGCCTATGCACACGCATATGGTGGGATAGAGAATTGAGCTTTCTATCAGGGCCTTGCTTTTTGTTATTGATACATATTCTGGTTTGGGCCACGGAGCGCCTTAAAAATGTGTATAAAGCATGATTTTTCTTTAAAAAATTATGTTAATTTATCCAAGTTTTGTTCAAATTGCTTAGATCTGTAAGGTCTAGGAGTAAAAACACTAATATGATTGGATAGAGAATTGATTTTATTATTAGGGTCCCACTTTGTTCTCTTGACACAAATTCTGGTTATAGCCCTGGAGCGCCTTAAAGATGTGTGTAATGCAAGAATTTTCTTAAAAAAGTATGTTTTTCCCCAAGTTTGTGTCAAATTGCTCGGCTCTGTTGGGTCTATATCTATGAACACTTATATGGTTGAATAGAAAATTAATTTTACTATTAGGGCCCTGCTTTGTGCTCTTGACACTAATTTTGGTTTGGGTCCTGGAGAGCCTTAAATATTTGTGTAAAGAATGATTTTTCTTTAAAATACTATGTTTCTCCCCAAATTTTGTACAAATTGCTCAGATCGGTAGCGTCTTGGCATATACACACTTATATGGTTGGATAGAGAATTGATTTTACTATCAGGCCTCCTCTTTGTGCTCTTTACACAAATTGTTTAGGTCCTGGAGGGCCTTGAACATGTGTGTAATGCAAGATTTCCCCCCATGCTTGGTCAAATTTTATATAAATGTTGATATAAAAAAGCATTCTGTAATATAAATGATTTTTAATAATCATTTTTTGGCCTTAAAAAGTATAAATTTTATTTACATGTTGATATAAAATAGGATGCGGTTTGTAAAATTCAGTTTTGTACTTAAAAAAGCCTTTAATGCACTTTATGGTTTTTAATATTCATTTAGCTAAATCAGCCCATGTTTTAAGTTTCATGTTAAAATTAATGTAACTATAAACGTTTCAACTGTCTAATTTAGTACCATATTTATTTGGTTGCAATCCTGTGTATTACCCTACACTCTATAAAATAAACGTTTATATATTGATCTTTATAATATAACTGAATGAACACCTGCGGATAAAATTTTCGAGCTGTCGTTGGCATACTATTAAGTAAGAGAGAAGAAAACTGCCGGAAATCTCCATCTCTCTTATGCACATACAAGGCAACGTGGCATTTCGACATTGTTCGCTAATTTTTATGAATATGTGAGATATATCAATGTATGATTAGTTAAACGAAATTAATCTGCTAATAAAAGCTTTGAAGAGCTTAACTAAGTTTAACACTCATTACTTGTTTATTTAAATAAGTCGATCTAGGCAAAAATAGTAATATTTCCCATAAACCTAAATGATTGATTGAACGTTGAGATTTCTACACAAAATATTTCATTCTAACAAAAGTAATTGTGATTTTAGTGATCTTATTTCATTATAGTTATCGGACATTAAATATAATATGGTTTCTGAAAGTAATATACAAACTGAGAGCACACTTTAAATATAGTGTATTATAGTAATAATTCTTACAAGCACTATAACCTAAATGAGAGTTTGAATGTAAAATTATTACACAAAGTTTGTTATTCAAACACACTTAATTCAGTTTTAAGTGGCCCTATTTTATTATAGTTATTGAACATTAAATATTATGTGGCTTCTGAAAGCAATAGGCTATACAGGCTAAGAGCCAACTTTAAATATATTGTGCTATGGTAGATAATACTTCATACAAACATATAACCTAAATGAAAATTGTAATGTAAAACTACTACACAAAGTTTGCCATTAAAACAAATTTAATTAAGTTTTAAATGACCTTTTTCCATTTAAGTTATTGAACTTTAAATATAATATTGTTTCTGAAACTATTTTATAAGCTAATGACCAATTTTAAATACCTGTATTATAGTCTTGGCAAATTGTAAACAGCATGGGCGTTAGCTACATATTTTAATATGTTAAAGATGTATTTCTTATTTGTACAATATTACCTTTAAAACTGAATTGTACATCCTTTAATGTAAATGTGTCTTCAGTCAAGTGGTGTATAATACATAAATACTTCACTATTAAATAAAAACATCTATTCACCAGACTTACGTTTTTGCACAAGAGCATTGAAAGAAATAGTTAAATCTGTTCCCTCGCTAGCAAGCAGACGACAAAGTTTATCGTCACGGTTTGGTCCATTGCAAAGGGTGTGTTTATGTCCATCCAGTACAGTATAGAGATCACTGCGTTTATGTGGGTGTGGAATAGTTCAACCCCGTCATTTTATTAAACCTTTGGACAAGCAAAACTAGCATCCACTCTAAGCAAAGATTAATCAATCAATCAAACAATCATTTCAATCAATAAGTTATATCTCACACAGGGCATGACCATAAAGAACAATATTTTTGTAATTGTATCCGTTTAATCTTCATAGATTTGTGTTAAAGGGCCATGACCTACTATCTACAGATAAATTCATCAGTTTATAATGTAGGGCTACCTAGGTTGAAGCTGGATTAAAAAATCTTATTTATAGGCTATCACAATAAACTTGAACTCACGCCTGCATTTTATGTGTTAATTTTCTTAATTTCGATTGAAAACCCTCCAAATATTAGTGTTTATATTTACCACTCTCCGCAACAGCTAAGCTTACATGTTAAGACAATGTGAATCTATTTCCATTAGGCCTACTATAAGTAGAAATGCCTAACTATCTATCCAGCTGAAGTGAAACGAGAGGGTGCTCACTGTTTTAAAATCAAAATCTTTGCTTTTAACTGTTAAATAATAAAACTCATCTTGTTATTTGAAGGGAATTCTTGAGACTATGGTTAAAAATGATTATATACCAGTAAACATATAAGTTAATGAGTTATGTTTATTTCTATAAGAGCAGGTATATTAAGAGAGCGGGATTCCTTGTTTTTCTTTGTCATCATATGACAAGTTTTATATTTTTTGCCATCTCCACACACAGAAACAAAACAAATCTCCAACGATAACCAAATAAATTATATTATATAATCCAAATAAATCAACAAAAGTCTCATCAATCCCAGAAGAACGTTATTATTTATAACACGAATATTGAAGAATCTCACTACATGGCACCAAAGTATTTAATAGGTTATAGTTATAATTTTTAATATTATAAAGGAGCCCACCTGAACAAAAATAGCATTTCATGAATCAACACATTTTTGAAGAAATTTTGGGATCCTGAAATATAACATTTTTCAAACTAATTAAAATATTGATTTATTTTATGAAATGATTCCCCAGGTACCAATTTTAAACTAGAACATAACTATTTTTAAAAACTATTCATCTATAAAGTAGGTACCCTTTTATTGTTATTTTAAAAGAAACAATAATAAGTATTTCTATTTTTTTATATATTAACTTAGTGATAGTGCTACTCTCTAGTAAACACGGAATAAGTTAAGTAGAGTCTCTGCTGCTGAAATCCATCAGACAAGTGACACCGCAATTAAATGGATACAATTCAGGATTTTATAGATATTATGAGAATGGATACAAATCTAAATTTTTATTTGTGGGGCTGGTTTAAGAAAATGTCTAAATGAAGACCATTCAGAATGGATACAATTCAGGATTTTGTGGTTGTAATGCAAATAATTACAGTGTATACAAATCAGGATTGTTGTTAAAGTCATTTATTTGAAAACTGTCAGAATGAAGACCATTCAGAATGGATACAATTCAGGATTTTGTGGATATTATAAGAATTGATCCAAATCAGAATTTTTGTTTGTGGTGCTTGTTTCATAAATGTCTGAATAGATAGAAAACAGCTTCCCCCCCCCCCCGGGAAGCCTTGAAAGAAACGCCCCCCTCACCCCCATACACAACCACTCACACCATCATATATTTAAACCATAATTATAAGGATTATTGTTATGAAGAAAATAGCAAGCGGCTAAACTTTATGGTGCAGTGTATCACCAATCATAAAAGACTTTTTAGATCATTCAAAGGTTATGCTTCGCACTTTTTAATTATGTTTATAGCTCAAATAGTCATTATTAATTCATAAAACATACCTTTCAGCTGACACCATGTCTGATAGGCCCCGCCTAGAAGTACATTTCAATTTTTTATTATTGAATAACAGGATTAAATAAATATATTTGAGTATAAATACGGTATTTTATTCACACAATTCAAAAAATCGAAAGTAACACATTTTAAATTGTTGTTGTCGTTGTGAAATGTTCAGAATATTACTATGTAGTGATTCACTATTCACTTTGATAAATCATAAATAATACAATCAAATATATTTAATTATTTTAACTCTAAACTTCTGTCTATCCACTGTCTCAGCCAATTTATTAGAAGATAGTGGATAGTGGAGAGAACGAAAAGGTTCATCACGAGGCCTCTGACTCACGGCTGTGAACTGAACGAATTCATGTCGTAGCTGTGTCACCGGTTTACAAAGATTTCTCTTTTCACATTATCGATTTAATTAAACTGATGTTCTATAACACAACACATTATACAATTTTATTTTAAATGTTTAAAATAAGTATTTTAACAATTTGGCAACGTTATTCGTTGGAATCTGATCTCATGCCCTTATTGTTACACCCTCTCAGTTCTTTACCTCATAGCAATATGCCACTAAAGAAAATACTACAAGAATAAGAGGGAATAAGCTAACATAGTAATAATAAAAAAGAGAAAATAGCATCAGCAAGAGTTAAATGTAAAGAGTAATTTAATTCAATCAAAAATAACAGACAGTAATTTAAGTGGCCTTAATTTATCTAGTAGAACGAAGAAAAACCTAGTTGATTACATTATTGTTAAAAAAGATTAATTCAATTAGACCAGGTTAGCTTTATATCAATAAAGCTATGAAAACAATAAATAACCAAATCTATACATGAAAAATAAATAGCTAGAAGAGCCTTTCTAAATTGTTACAAAAGCGTCTGAGCATCTACAGACATTACGAAAACATATACCCTTCCAATGTAAAGTTATATCTTTATATTCCATACTTTTACTTTAAATATCACGAGAGTAATCAAACTTTACACAAAACGAAAGTACCTTCAAGTACTACAATATACATTTATACTAAAAATATTACGTGAACTAACACGAGAGTTTTACACCTCAAACCTAATGTAAACTCACGCGGGACTACTTGAATTGGCGTCATTCAAATACTGAACAAAGTCAAACAATTGATACTAAGTTAAAGAACATTTAGAAGTTTGCCACATTTCAAATATAAATATATGCTAAAAATAGCCAAATTTACGATACACAAAATATTGGAATGTATACAAATGATTTTAAATTGTAACATGTCAATCAGGTAGATTGGACAGCTATAATTGAATATCAATATTTTGATAATTTACGACAATAGAAACGAAAGAGAGAAGTAATATTAACATAGTTAAAAGTAATCTACCTCAAAGTTTATTTTCCCTGACTAGGTGAAGTCAGATACAATCACGTGTCTCCTTAAATTTAAACACATGGTTGTTCGAAAGATATTGTCTTATGATAAATACTGTAGCGGATATCAAAGAAGAGGATTAACATTATCATATTTATAAGTAAAATGATTTAACGCATACCCCTTGCCATTGGATGATGTCGGATGGATTCACATAGATTTGCCATGCTGCCTACAAGAAAATATTGTAAATGACGTCTATATCCCAAATTCTCATAAAAATAATAGCTGAGCCTAAAGAATATAATTAAAACGAATATATGTAAATAGAAGATGCTTCGGTATCTACTCACCATTTCAAGATATTTTGGTTGTTCGCCATGTGTTAGAAAAGAAAATTATTCAATGATGGCGGCCTGACTTCAGCCACACGTGCTTTCATTACAACACCTGATGAAGAAAGAAGTTTAGAATGAACTCGACCCAGTGACTCCCTTGCCCTTCAGAGAAGACTAGCGGCAGTCCAAGTAACCATGCTTTCCCCCTTCCCCAAAAGCGGTTCTCCATGCTTCGTTTACCTCTCTCCCCACCTTCTTCCGTTTCTCTCTTTTTCTATGTTTCTGAGCTTATCACCTATTTTGTTTTGTTCCGTTCCGTTCAAGTCAGATTTGAAAGTATAATAAGGCTGCTTCTCAGGTTCACATAATGGCAACAACTACAACCCAGCGTAGAAGAAGGAACCTCTACAACTTTACTCAATGAAGGAACTGGTGCCCATGGAGTATCATCCGTCGGACCCACCACCGCACCGGCCAGGAGGATATACTTCAAAAAATGGCAAACTACTACAACCCAGCGTCGAAGAAGGAACCTCTACAAATTTACTCAACGAAGGAACCGGTGACCATGGAGTGTCAGCCGTAAGATCCATCGCAAACTACTACAACCCAGCGTCGAAGGAGGAACCTCTACAACTTTACTCAACGAAGGAACCGGTAACCATGGAGTGTCAGCCGTAGGATCCATCGCAAACTACTACAACCCAGCGTCGAAGGAGGAACCTCTACAACTTTACTCAACGAAGGAACCCATGGCAATAGAGTCTCGGCCGTCGGATCCACCACCGCACCGGCCAGGAGGATATTCTTCAAATACTTAAGTATCCTGGCAACATCATTAAGTCCGTCTGACTTAAAGTCTAGTTTTTTATAAAAAACTATACAATGCCTACCAAGACATGTTTGATATTCTTTATGTTCTGTTTCTATAGTCGAAGGTGACTTTCATTTGTTGGATAGTTTTATATTATGTCGAATTGACAGTTAAAACCATTTCAAGTCTTGTTGACTTCAAAATTAAAAGTTTTATTTAATTGGTTACATATTGTGTCCCCCTGTCTGAAGGATAAGTGACATTATGACTAGTATTTAGCGAATCCCTTAGACTTGGTATATCAGACCTAGCGCCTATGTTTCTCTGTATCCTTATGATATAGCCTTTAAGTTATGAGCCTATGGCTTCAAATGTAGTAAGGTCTTAGTAATAGACTAACTAACCTCCACAAGCTCCATTTATTTATTCGGAGTCAATGTTTCTCATGACGCCATGGACGTCATGTGCATTTGTTTAAAATATGTATGGCTACAACCAGTCTGTCTGTCTGTTTTTCAAATCCCAGTTGGGTTAATAGAGTTCTATGTTTTGGGTTGTTCAAGTAGTCACGCTTCACGTACGGTATTAGCTTGGGTGAGCAAAACGCGGAACACCACTTGGGTCATAAGGGGGTCTGCGCAAATAATACTTTTGCCTTTGCCTATTTTTTGGCTCCTATTGTTTTGGTGTTGCTTTTTAGGGGTAATTCTTATTAGCATTGTTTGTTTTATTGAATGCTCTGGCAGTACCAATAGGGGAAGGGACCAGCCATAGTACATGTTAGTCAACACCTGTTTGCTAGCCATCGACCACTGTTATCTACAGATCTTTCTATTATAAACCAAAAGTGTTTTAAGGATATTGTCTTAAGACCCAGTCAGGCTAACTGATTATAGCCTATATGTATATCTTGTCCAATACCTTTTGTTAATAACTACTTAATTGTTTTCTCTTTTAGAAAACACTTACCTGTAGCCTGGGTCCAGCTCAGCCCTTGTAGCTAAAGCAAGACAATCAAATTTCACAAAGTCTTAATAATTGAAACAAGATTCGAACTTGTAATCTTGTAACATTATTGAAAACCTAATTCTTATTATTTCTGTTTAAATAAATTTATTTATTGTTAAAGAAATTTATTTTTCATTTAATTTTCACCTTGTTTGTCACGTTACCAAACTTGTCCTGTGAAGGAAGTTTGTAACAAAATGTACAACAACAAAAGCTAGGATATTACGGATAGTCTAAATATCCAGATTATTAATATAGATAAAATTAATATATTTCAATTTACATTTCGTTAAGTTAGAACAGCAAACATTGAGAATTTACAAACATCTTTAAGAAACAATCCCTTAAATGGCGACATGAAACTGAAGTTACTTTTAGTTTGAAAATAGTATTAAATAATGCCCATAATTAATAAACGAATATCAGACTATCTCTACTATAACAAAATTAAATTAAATAGTTAAAGTTCCAATATTTAAACTTGTACGAAAAAGTATAAATATTTACAGAGTATTATAACTTTCCTTCGCAGAGTCCAGATTACAGGAAGTCGTCTCCTGACGATATAAAATAATAACCACAGTCCATCCATCATGGCGTAGATTTCAAAAGTACATTATAAATAAATATTACAGAGGTTCATCCTCGATGGTGCCGAATTAAATAGTCTAATATAAATAAATATTACAGAGGTCCATCCTCGATGGTGCCGAGTTCAATAGTATAATATAAATAAATATTACAGAGGGCCATCCTCGATGGTGCCGAGTTCAATAGTCTAATATAAATACATATTACGGAGGTCCAACCTCGATGGTGTCTAATTCAATAGTCTAATATAAATAAATATTACAGAGGTCCATTCTCGATGGTGCCGAGTTCAATAGTTAGCTTACATCTTCCACACTTTCTTAATATATAGTGGTCTTACTGCGTAGTTATGATAGGGGGAGTAGTCCAAACTAAGTCGGTGACGTAACATTTTGGGAAGATCACGCTGTCTTTCTCACGTGGGCCAACGTGCTTGTTGGTCGTTGATTGGTCATCCCGCTCCGTATAGACGATACTCATGTTTGTTGTCAAAAATCTTTTTAACTGCCTGGCTGCTGACGTCAGAGATCAGGTGATGGTTGATCAAACCATCTGAAAGAGGGCAGCCATGTCCGCGTGCACTCTTCGCCAGGTGTGCAGAAAATCACCCATCAGATATGTCTAAACCGGGCTGGTCGGAACAATAAGTGCTGATACATTAAGGCAAGGTTGCCCCACTCCTCGATTTAGGACGGTTTGAAGTCAGCCATGTTACTAGGCTGTGCAAGCCAGTTTATCCAGAGGGTACGTATATGAACAGTTTACACTGTAGAGAATTGATAGTGAATTATATTGAATGATATTGTTTGTATATATATCTTGAAGTGACATGGAACTACAATAGTGAAGAATACTATTGTATGAGATTTGAATAAATGTGGACGTTTCTTGGAGTGGGTGATATGAATTGGACGATAGTCTATGCAGCATTGGTTTGGATGGGGCTTCGATTGTAAAATACAATTCTTGTATTGTTACATTATAATATATTCAAGCTTTACATTTTTTAAACAATTTACTAAGACAAATGGGCATGAGAAGTGCCTGGGGCTATCTTTCCACTCATCTCCCCTCTTACGGCGGCCCTGATTATAGTGTAAATAATTTTTTAACACTTTCTGCCCCACCTTTAGTGTTGGAAGGGGGTTGGATCTAGTAAGATAAAAACAAATGATTTCAGGGAACAAATATTGTATGTCAGAGCTGGCATACAGATGACATATATCCTATATTTATTTTACAAACACAGGGAACTAATTGAAAAAATAGGGTTTACGCTGCAATGAAGAGGTTGACAACGCTTGATAGCATACATTATCTATAACTATTCCCAAATTCAAATAATATGCCAAGGACGTGCCACTTATATGGAATTATGTTTATAGTTAAAGGATTTGTGGATGCTGTTTCTACTATAAATAGTTATCCTTAAGCTAGACGGCCATATGTGGGTGATATCAATTATGTATGAATATCCCTATGTCAAATGGCTAGGGAAAGGTTGTGTAGATAGTAGAGAATTATTCCCATAGTTTTATACAAATGAGAATATTGTGTGTTTAATATATAATACAGTGGCTCTCAAACTGGGTTACTCGTACCTCTAGGGGTTCACAAGCAACTCTCAAGGGTAGATTGGTAAAATTACAAGAAGATCATACGTTGTGGAGAGTCAAACGTGGCGGGGAATTTTCAAGGTAACCGAGGAAAGTTTTCTTCTTTAACTATCTGATAAACTTTTAATAAGTATTTCCAAAAGTTTTTTTTCATTAAAACCTTACTTAGCTATCATTTTACGTTACTGGGACTTGTTCTATTAATATCTCTCAAAGTATCGAACATAATTGTAACAATTTACATTTTCCCAAAGCAAACAACCTAACCACATTAGTTTTAAGTGCATAAACAATTATTTTCTATTTTTTCTCCGTGTATTTTTTGACGAATGGTTTGGCATCACTGTTGTCATTTACAAGTGATGAAAATTGCGAGTTTACGTTGAATTTGTTTTGATTTTTTTTTAAGAAACGGAAGAGCTTTGATATCTTTTTAAATAAAACCTTTTCTCGCATCGATCAAGATGGGTACGTGGCTAACTAAACAAACCTGTCTGGTTATTTGGAAAATGATCGGCTCAGAAATTGAGGCTACCTCTAGTGAAGATAATGTTTGTAAAAATGTTTCTGAGCCTAAGTAATCTTAGGCCCAATTTTACAATGTCATGTTATTCTATTCGTTAGGGGTTAACATGAGGTTAAGCGATAACGACCACTTCTTTTGATTTTACAATGTTTGATTAGCGCTAATGTTCCCGTAAATGTGCTCGTAAAGTTAACGCGAGGTCTACCTTCCGGTTAGCAAACATAACGTCCACATTAACAACGTTAAACACTCCGCCATATTGTTTTCAAGGCGATTGTTGTTATTATTAAAGTGAGGTTACTTTTATATATATTATGAAATGGCTGATTTATTGTATGATTATGACGACTTTGATTAATTAATTCAATCAGCAACATTTCCTCTTCTTAGCTAAAATTTACACTTCGTTCGCGTTTATGATTTTCAACAGACATTTTAGCAGGAAAATAAATACGATAAAATATAGCAGATAACCTCAACAAACTTGATGAATTGAACTCGTTTTGATTTATTTTTTCATAACAGTTCCATAGACGTTGTAATGACTTTGTTATATTCTTTATGGTCAAGTTAGGCCAATCAAAAGCTTTGACACAAAGCTAACACTCCGAGAAAGTTAATGCTAAGAACTAATGGAAGGCACCTATCCGTAATTTAACGCGCACATAAAAATAGTATTGTAAAACGCAACGCTAAGTTTAACCAACGGTTAGGCTTTACAAATGGTTAAGTTACGAGGACTTTAACGTGACATTGTAAGATTGGGCCTTAATCTTCTTCGCATAGGGCTAATCATAAGCAGACATCTTGTATAGTACTGTATACTTGTTTTAAAGACTAACCTGTGGGGGAAATGAGTGAGAACCTGCATCTTTATGCTTTATTTGTCATGAGACCATTTTTAACAATTCAATGAAGCAATCTTTACTAAAAATTATTTACAAACAAAACATGAGAACCTGAAAAGTAAGCCACTTGAGTTTTTTGGGGGGAAAAAAGCCATTATAAAATCTGGAAAAGAAAAATTGGCTTCTTTTTCATCTCTGAATATGAAGGTACTTGAAGTGTCAGACCAAATCAGTTTATGAATAGGAAGGGTTTCCTGCCACCAAAGACTGGGTTTCAAGTATTATTGGTGAAAAAACAAACACATTAGCTGGATATTATCCCTTTTTTCAATGATACTGTGTCTCGAAGGATCTCAAATATAGCTAATGATCTGGAGGAGCAGCTTATCAGGTAGATGAAGTTCACATAATACTTTGCTGTAAAACTAGACATTCTAAACATGTATTATTTGGTATTTTTATCGTTTATACTCCAGAAAAAAAGGAAAAATCCACAAAATGAGGCTGCACATACAAACCTTAGATTTTAATTATTTACATAGATGTTCTCTCTAAGAAACAAAAAAATGAGGTAAATTGATATAAGCATTTTATAGTAAGCATCCTATCACTTCAAATAAAATTATGTTGTTGATTTAGTATCAAGAAAAAAAAACCTAGTTCAGAAAAAACAGCACTGATAACTGATATGACAGATAACATACAAAAATTCAAGACACAAATTCAAGCTAGCTAATAGTGTCTCTTTTACTTTGAGGCATTGTTTAAATAAACATAAAAATAAATGGTTAAAATTAATTTACTCTCAAAGAAACAATACTAAGTATCCCTAATATTTTATATACAAACACCCGCCTCGGTGGCGTAGTTGGCTAATGCGCTTGTCGTGTTGAGCTCGACACCTGAGGATGGGGAGATCGAGGTTCAAATCTCGGTCGGGTGAACTGAGGTGGTTTTTCCTAAATGGTTTTCCACTCTCCCTCCACGCAAATGCGGGTTCACTTCTTTAATTCAACCTTTCCAATTCCTAATCCATTAGAGTAATTAGTACTTAAAGCGTATAATTCGAACGGGTAGTAAGACGCGGTGCTAAATATTATTATTATTATTATTATTATTATTATTATTATTATTATTATTATATGCAAAACCCAGTGGTGGCTCGTCACTTTAGAAGCTGCTTAATTCATAAATTATTTTTAAATAATATATTTAAAAGAAGACACAATTTTCGAAATATGTTATGCTAAATATTCATTTAGTTAAACTCAAAAATTAATATCACAAACAACATGCAAAGATAAAAAAAACTCCCCCCCCCCCCAAAGGAGGTGGATGTGTTGTAGAAACTCTGTAGCTGTGTAATGTGCATACATATATAAGTATGTATGTTTTCACTTTGTTCCATACAAAATTCAGGACATGGCCTACCTAATGAATTCAATTCTCTTTTTTGATCAAGAGTTAATCTTGCAATATTCGTTGTCTTAAGGGCCTGAATTGAACTATTCATATTACGCCTAGTTACAAAAAATATTAAAACATATAACTCAAATAAACACTATCCTAAAATAACCCTACATAATATTATTATAGCACACACGCCACACACATCCTCAAGATGCAGGAGCACGCAGGATGACTGACAACAACTATTGCTGGTTCACGCTATACACATTTCACAATATTTCAACCTTAGGGCGCGTAAGGCAGTGCGCCTTCAAAAGAAGAATAAGCCATGCTAGCTAGCTATAGCAGGATGGGGACAGTGGGTTAAAGGGAGGGAAGGTTTGGTTTAAACATTGCCTGCTATTACTTAAACCAAAAACATATTTTTCTTGAAACTATTATGGCAAGATAAAATTGTCGTGAGAGTGCGAATAATAACTTTAAAATGAACTGGGAATTCGTGGGGATAGGGGGCGCGCGCCTCCGCGCTTTAGGGACGAGCCGCCTCTGGCAAAACCATAAACTAACTGAAAAAATAGCTAAATTTAGGATACAAATCCCAGCATGCTAACAGTGTCTCTCCTACATGGACGTATTGTTACAGGGAATACCCACAAAAAATTCATTTCAATTTACTAATAAATAAAAATTGAACATAATTTATATGGAAAACAATCAAATAACTGAAAAAAATTGTTACACTAGTTCAAGCAAGCTAATAGGGGCTCTAATTAGTCGAATATATGATGCAATGAGCATGACAAGAAACTGTATTTAATTCATTATCAAATGAATCGAACAAAATAAACACAATTTAAATGGAGACCCACAAATAGCTGTAGAAATACCTAAATATAAGATGCAAATATAAGGTTGTTAACAGTGGTTCTCTTACGTTAATATAATGTTTCAATGAGCAACAAAATAAATTATCCAAGAAACAAAGCCAAATAAACATAATTTACAGGCAAAACCATGAAATCAGTGATAAATACCTGAATTTAAGAATAAAACTCAAGCACAATAAAAATGGCTATCAGACGTGGAGGCACTGTTGCAATAAATACACAAATAAATATGTTGGATTTATAATCAAAGAAACCAAACTAAATACGCACACACTATACGCAAAACCATAAAATAACTGAAATAAATAACTAAATTTAAGACACAAATGCAATCATGCTAACGGTAGTTATCGTACGTCTACACATATTTCAATGAACCACAGAACAAGTTAGTGTATCTACTATCAAAGAAATAAAATAAAGTAAGCCTAATTTTTCATGGGAAAATGAAAATAGCCAGTTCATTTATAATATTAATCAACGCCTAGATACGATATTTAATCAAAATCAACATTTTCTGTTAGATTTTTTACGGTCGCAATATTTCACCTTTGGTGATCGAAAAGTTAAAAAAAAACATATATTTGCATATTGCTTGAAAGTTATTGGTTTTATAAAAATAAGTTTTGAATATAATATCTGTATTATAACTAGATCTACATATTTGCAATGACAAGTAATTTTATATTTCATATATTTTCGGGGATAAGATAAAAAATGAAAAATTACGCATCAAACCGGAGCCCTTAAAGTCATTTTGCCGAAATATTGAGAATATCCATTTTATTTGAAATATTTATAAATCTTTTGAAAATGAAATTTCATAAAAATCGTTATAGACGATTTTGTGAAAATCTACTGTTTCTCTTTTTCACCTTCAGTAAACTACCCTTAATTTTAAGGTTTGATATCCAATTCCAAAAATGCCTTCGGGTAACCCTATCAAAACTCTAGATACCAAGTTTTAGCCAGATCGGAAAAATAGTTTAGGATCTATTTGAAGGTACAGATAGATAGACAGACGGAAATTCAACAACCACATTTCGGTTTCAAGGGGGTCATGAAACGTCAAGATTCATTTAAATCTAGAATTCGATTTTTTTTTACGATCACAATACTTTCTCAACCTGTAAGATAGCGAGAAAGTAAATTATATACATAATTTAATCCAAGCCTTTAGTGTCTACTTTACTTTATAAATTGTTGTATTTTAATTAAGAAGTGCACATTGAACGTTATGCATCGTTTACCATTAGTTAAGTGCTACACATAAATAAATATAAACTTAGCCTTATCTATGTAAATCAGATTCAACGGCAGGTAAAGATTCTATTTCATTCATGTACCAATCGATTTAAGTTGTATAAATTTGACAAATCTTCACCAACGTATTGACGTATTGACTTAATAAACTTTTCACCAACTAACTAAAAATAACCTGGAGATTTTCAAAATTATTTAAATTAACTAAATTTAGCCAAAACTTAGCCTACTTAATGACAAATAATTAACTTAAATAAATTTAACCTGGTTCATCTTTCACCTCCTTCAATCAATAATTAAGAACACATCATATAGTTTTGTATGTCAGTAATTGTAGTATGTATCAGTTTCTTGAGCTACAAATGGATACAGATATTTATGAAAAACCTGTGGTACCCCCCCCCCCCC
>CABFVX010005560.1:0-49536 GCA_902151425.1 Timema shepardi | reverse complement strand
TCCGCGTCGGGCATACATTATTAACCCACGGATTTTTATTGAGAGGGGATCCACCTCCAGTGTGTGAATTTTGCGATACTCCCCTTTGTGTGTACCACATTTTGGTGGAGTGTCGCAAGTATGCCCCTATTCACCTGGCCCTTAATTTTAAAGGTGCAATTCGTTTTTTATTACGCGACAGCGCTGAAGGAGTTATTTGTTTACTCCATTTTATACACCAGGCGAATCTTTTTAGTGCCATTTGAGTCACTTTTATAAAGTGACTCATCTGTATTTATCTCATATTGAGACCTTTTTTAAACATTTTAGTATACTTTAATGTGTTGTTTTGTCTTTTTAACCATTTTAGTACACTTTTAACATTATTTTTTAAAACAAACTATTATCTTAACATGATAGTTTTGTCTTTTTAACTAATATGTTTGTTTTGTCTTTTTATTGGCGTGATACACCTGTGGTTTTTTTTAGCAGGTGTTTCACCCTATTTTAATCGGAGGCCATTTTAGTACCCCTATAGAGGGTCCCAAATGGTTTTTTTTCATATTATGATAAGGCCCTAATGACCGCAGTGTGTCGATGGGCCTCTAAACCCCAATAATAATAATAATAATATAAACAGTGTCTAGAAATAATATTTAATCAAAATCATTTGAGCTAATTTTGAGAAAATCTATCTTTTTTTCTCTTTTTGACCATCAGTAAACTACCCTTAATTTAGGGGTTGAATGTCTAATTTTTTTTTTTTAAATCAGGCAGGGATCTTATGAAGACCCCAGATACAAGCTTGAGCCCAATAGGAAAAATAGTTTCGGTGCTAGTCCAAGGTACAGACAGACATACAGACGGACAGACAGACACCATTGCGAAAACAATTTTTTTTTTGTTTCAGGGGGTCATGAAACGTCCAACATTTATCAAAATTACAAGTTTGATTTTTTTTTACATTCACAATAGTTTCTCTCCGAGGTGTCAAAAGAAAGTAAAAATAAAAATAGGTACAGACTGTATTGATGTGGAAAAAAATAATTTCGTAGATACAGATAATCATTATGTTTTGGTGTCGAATGGAGACTACAACTTACAAGTATGACGTTGTTGGTTGAAATCATGTGGATTTTTGGGAATTCTCTGTGAGGAATAAGGGTCCAAGGGCCCTGTCCTTACAAATGTTTGAATACTCGGTCTATATATCAAATATTTAGAGGAAATTTTATCACAATTAAATCCATATGTTTATTGTTAAAATAAAGCTATACTTTACACCTTTTTCAATATATTTCTAAACAAATACGCGCAAATACATAATTTATATAAATACTTACCCTTTAATCATTAGGTAGTAATTTTATTTCAAAGTGTGGTTAGGTACTAAGTTAGGCCAGGGAGTGCCCTTCCACCATTACTATTTGTAATGGTAATGGAAATAGTCATGAACAAAGTTGCAAGAAAATTCTGGGAAGAAAGAATGAAAGCCGTGATGTTTGCTGATGACTTAATGGTATGGAGGCAGAGGGAAGAGGAAGTACAGAAACAGCTACAAGAATGTAATGAGGAAGTTAAATAATGTGGAATGTAATTCAACATGGCAAAGTGTGAAGTGATGGTAGTGACAAGGAAGAGGGTAGTGCCTAATTAAGCTGTAAGGTTGGATGGAGTAGAGCTGAGAAAAGTACTGAACGTAAAATATTTTGGAAGCATGATTGAGGCGAAAGGTGGAAATAAAACGATTTAATGAGAAAAAGACAGCAGGGAGAGTGGTTCTATAGGTGCGTAAGATACCAGCTATGGAGAAGATAAGTTCCCTTAAAGTGTAAGGAAGTGTTGTACAGAGAGTACTTTGTACCCATTGTCACATATTCAGAAGAAACGTGAACATTGAATGTAAGAGAGACTAGGAAAGTGAAGGCCATGTGAATTAAGTTTGAGAGGAGCACGTTAACTGTCACGAGGAGAAACAAGATTAAGAAATAAGTTATTTGGGAAATAGCATGAGTACAGAAAGTGCATGAGATAGTAGAGGAAGCAAGGCTGAGATGGTATGGAGATGTAGTGAGAATGGAAATAGAGAAGATGCCGAAGAAAATGTTGGAAGTGAAGTGTGAAGGAAAAGGACTGCAAGGGAGGCCAAAAAAGAGATGGGAAGAGCAGATAGATAAATGTGTTCTGGTGAGAGGAGAAGAATGGAAGAAATCAAAGTAGGAAGAGTGGTGGGAAAACAAAGGAATATAAAGGAGTTTTACTAAATTGACCCGGCCAGAGGCTGGAAAAAGTTGATTATGACTAATAACATTATTTTTATTCATTAATAAAAATGTAAGTAGCTAAACTGTACAAATGTGTGTACCATCTCGGGGTTTAGGTGGTACGTAACATACATATATCAATATAAGAAACAGCAAGAAGAGGGGAGGTTTGAATAATGTAATTTAATTATATCATAAGGCAGAACAAGGTACACAATACATCTTAGAAACACCATCTCAATTATCATGGTCTATAAACTTGACTGCGTCAAGTTATCTATTAGAGTACTGGGCAGAGACAAAAGTAAACATGGCGTGATGCGCCCATTAGCTGTACCATAACAGAACCAGAAAAGCTAGTAACAATCTGTCTGCTTGATACATTAACATGGAACATTCAGCAGACAACTGTACCGGGCAAGTTCAAAGTCTGTGTTCTCGGCTATTATCTTTTCTTATGTTGGCACACGACCCATTGGTCTAAGTCAATAGGGCAACAATAATACAATTGTTGGGCACCCCAAAAGGGAGGGCCAGCAACGCAAATTAAAGACCAAAATTAGATACCACGAAACGTGCCAGAAGGGCTGAATCGGCCCACAAGTTAAACACCCAAGCGGTGTAAAACATAAATTAAATATGAAATATTAGGTACCATGAGCTGTGCCAGAAAGACTGAAGTGGCCCATAAGTTAAACACCCAAGCAGTGTACAACATAAAGTAAATATGCCTAACTAGGCACTGCCCCAAGGCCCTGGACAATAATAACTATCTCTTTCCCAGCTAGCCACCTCGCAGACTACAAAATAGTCATACGGGTTAAGGTGTGGGACTCACTCCCATTGAAACTGCTGGTCCAAAAACTCAGCAGGAAACTCGCGTGAAGTGCGAGTAGGTATCATTAGATATAAAAAGCTACGACAAACGTTAATCTATATAAGAGGCTAATCCTCTAAACAAATATTCCCTAAAGACTACGACGTGAGTCCAGCCATGTTACGGGCTATTCCCGATTTATTTATTGATATATCGACGTCCAGGTTACTTTCTACGGTCCGGTCGGTCCCTCGGTGAGAACATCTTGATCACTGCTAAATTTAGATAAGTTTGTTAAGAGACGACTTTCTAGGATACGTTGAATAATAGCAATCATATAGTTGCCAAGCGAAGCATAGAGCTTTATAGTGGTCGAAACGCACTACATGCTGGGGCGGACGAGAACAGGGGGTGATCGACCATCAACGGGGTTCTGGAACCTTGACTCCGCCTAGTGAGCTGGTTGAGTGCCGCCTTCAGTTGATCAAGAAACTCGGACCGGTCAAGTGCGATATAATTTAATGGCACGGTCCCTCCACCATTCTGAGGGCATCGCGTCTGATGGGGCTGGAGTCGTTCCATGAAGTATCCAGGACGTTGGTATGTAACACAGACATCTATGTATTACAAAATTTGTATGTAGATCAGGGAAGAGTAATTTGTGTGTGTATTTTACCCATGATTAGTTGCTTCAAATTTTAGGGCCGAAAAGGGGCGGAACTGGTTTAGCCCGTTACACATGTACACTCCATTTACGTGGCAAGATAGAAGTCTGATCTTAACACATTACCCAGTGGTCCTACCTTTATCATAGTGTAGTCCATCAAGGTAAGCTGGCCCCTTTTAGGGTGGAAGAAGTTTGGCGCCTTATGTCTGTACCTCTGCACTGAATAGAAACAAAACATGTGGCGGGAGATATAATAATACCTTCAAAGATTAATAACATGCTGTGGATGAAATAGCAAGTTTCTTAAAGGTACCTATAATGTTGTATACAACATGACAAATATCTTAGGTACAGAGCATGTGATGTGCTGCGACAGTATTTAAGAGATACAAAACATGTTGGGAATGGCATGAAAAACTTCTCAGCAGTACAGAACATGTTGTAGAGGTAAAACAACAATCTCATTTGTATTGAACATGCCATCAATGAAAACACTCTATTATATAAATATAACATGCACGGTTTAAATGAAAATGGCCTCTTAGGTGTTGAAGTACATTTCAAAATCTTAATTAAAACAATCCATCAGATATACTTAACGTGATGTTAGTGGATGAAGTATCTTAACTGCAGAAAATATCTTATCGTTAAAATTACAAACGTGGCAAAGAGGAATGTAAATCATTTTAGTGAATTCTTACAATATAATAGGGCTTTTGGCAAATATTGAGAATGTGACTTGGCGTTTGAGAATGTCCATCACAACAAATACTAGTTTTTTATACTTCTCTGCTATTTTTCAGGTGATCGTCCTGCCTTGGGTGGTAGCCCCAGTTCAAGCTTGTTAGAGTATAAGGTTGGCTCGTTCCCTATACTGGCCTGCAGTCAGCTTTTCCCGAGCACGCAGCGCTGCTGTGACGTCAGCCCGTAACCACCAGACTAACGCTGGCTTGCTTCAGTTCAGTAGCTACACGTAGTCACGTGGTGTCAAACTCGTTAATAAATTCTTATTTATGTCAAGTATGTTACCAAATTCACTGTGAATAGTAAATTTTTGTGTGTTTATTGTAATCTTGATTATTATTTATGCGTGATCCATGAAGTGTTACAAAAAATAATGTATCGCTACTAGAAAATGCTGGTAAATATTTGTACGTTGCCGTGAGCAATAAAAGCTAGAATATAACTAATGATCCTGATGTTAAAAACCACAACTTCCCTAGATATCCTTGTGCCAGACGAAGATGGATTCATATTTGTAAACGTGATAATAATGGAATCCTGATTTGTGTTCTATTTGCTCAGAGTATTTTTTAAACTGATGATTGTGAACGCGACCCTCAGGCCGAACTGCTGAAAAGCTAGATACTGTTTTACAAGTAATCAGTTGGATTTATTTATTTGTAATAAACGCAAAGTTCATTGGACAAATGAAGAAATTGAAGTGGCCTTGACTGCGATATTTAGGTAAATGAACGTATATGTATTAACAAAAATAGTCACTATCCCCTACCAGGTTTGTCTATTATAGAAAAATGGGCCTCCACCCTTGTAATTCGTCCAGGATTTCTGAAGAGGTAATGCGCATACTTAAGATAGTCGGGGAAAGTAAAGAAACACATGAAAAAGTTGCAGTTTTTCAATATGACGAAATGAAGCTAAAAGAAGGATACGAGTATGATCTCAGGCTCCATCAAATTCTAGGTCTCTACAAACAAATGCAAGTAATAATGATGAGAGGACGGTTTTCTAACTGGACTTTGTGGACTTTAATTTCAACATCACAACCGAAATATTGAATACTGCTATTATAAAACTTGTTCATTAATGACAACACAAAAGTCCGAAATAATATGTAATAAACAAGTCTGGATGTTATAAACACTTTAAATTATAGTTTCATTTGAGGTAATGAAATATATAATAATAACAATAATCCATGTACTAAATAAATAATAATAGCAATAATCCATTTATTAAATAAATAATAATAACAATAATTGTTTTATCTAGTACTAGCCGAATGCCCGTTCTTCGCACGGGATATTGTATAATAATGTCGTTGAACTTAAAGTAAACGACGAGTCACAGGCTTGTACGTGAACCGAGCAACGGCGTCTGAGTGAATGGTCATGTTATCAGCTGAGCGTGGCTGGACAGGTCTCCCCCCCACCTCCCACCACTCTCAACAACCACACACCACCTTGGGCCGGGCCCTCTCATACACACAGACACCACAAACACCATAAAACTCAGCAAGATATTAACTACAGACTTCTACCGTTTCTTGGAGTTGCATATTAAAACGCAAACACAAATTTTATTAATAGTCTGTATTCATTTTTTCTACCACTTAGAAGCATCAACAGGGTTAAAATAAATGCAATATTTTTCGAAGGCATTTTTGGAACAAACTTATCGTATTATTATCCTCTAAACGCTTAAAAAGAGTTTATAAGGCAATATTGTTGATTAGGGTAGTTACCCCGATTTCACCCCCTTAATCACAAAACATCGGAATGAAACATCTTTACTTTTCATTATTAGCGTACAAGGAACAACTTTGCCAAATTTCAGCCCTCTAGCTTCGTGTAAAGTGTGCGAATCAGTGATGAGTGAGTGAGTCAGTTAATCAGGGTTTTTGCTTTCATATATAGAGAGATAGAGGTGAGTGATAACGTGAGTAGGAAAACTAGCTCAGCGTGACCCATAGATAATAAAGGTGTAGAGAGGTATTTAGTATGACTAGAAAAGGAATTTGAGCGCTAGGTGGATGTCAGATGAACTAATGCTATCAGCTTAGTGCTAATCTGTAATAAGTACTAAAGTGCAAAACTGTACCAAGTACATTTGTAATTGGTTATCTTGTATACTTTATTACATTAGCACTAATTTTAGATCTCGGGACCTAATGCTTAAGAGCAAGCAAGAGAAACAGGAGTATGAGCATATATAAACTTCTTTGTGAAGTAAATTTAGGTTAATGTATGTTAATTCACCAAACATTTTGTTTCAAATACTATTATTTATATGGCTTGAGTAGGTAATAATTTCACATTAACTAACAAGTCTACTAAATATTTTAATAAGTATTAAAAAAAATTACAAATGATTGGTTCATGCCATTATTATAACTTATTTGTGTTAGTAACATCCCAAGCACGCACAATACGTTCAAAGATAAATACAGATTTGTCAACCAAAACTTAATCTAACTTATGCTTGTAGCGTTCTCCATTGGTTATTATGACATAAGTTATAGACAAATTTATAAATACACATTTTAAAAGTTTTCAAATTTAATACTAAATAAAACAAACTCATAAAAGTAATAATGGGGTATTTTAAATTTCAATGTTCACGGTTTTAACGCAAAAAGCTCATAAACACAACAATGGCGTATTTTAAATCTCAATATTCACGGTTTAAAAGCAACTTATAGAAAAAAATGATGAATGCAAAAGAATTGAGATTATTTTAAATATCAAAACTTAAAGAAAACAACATCGTATTTCTTCGACAGTAGTGCAAATGCGTATGGCAGAGAAGTTAATAATATTTCCCCTGCCCCTATAAAGATCTCACACCATGGAATGACCGCAGTCCTGCTCCTCTCTTAGATCTGGGCACGCAGAATTGAGTTTTCGTAACGCTGACCTAATAATATTATTTCTGCTAAACCAACCATCGTATGGGAAAAAAATTAGACAAAAGATTAAATTCAGACTATTATCTAAAAGTTTCTGACTGACGAAAACTTTTTGAATAAAAATACAAAATTCTTCGTAAAGTACTTTTCTCAGGGTGTACAGTTTTGTTGTATTGTTTTTTAATGTATAAGTAATATTATAACATTGTTAAAATAAAATAAAAAATGTGCTATTGTAATCGTCAAATTTTGCTGAGTATGTACATATGAAAAACTTAATATGTGATGTATCGCACAGCCGATAAGGGAGATTTATTTAAACACGCTACACTACGAAGTGTATACGGTTGTGTGCGGTGGAGTGGATATGGTCACGAAGCGACGTCATCAGCTCCCGCTAAGTGAACCATAAAACTGGCTGATTCGGCCAACCTTATACTGTAGAAACCTTGGCCCCAGATATCTTCCCTTCCATCAGCTACCTAAACAGAGACATCATGATCGTCTCTGTCACTCAGATCCTCTGCAACTAGAGTCGTGTTTAAAGCCCCACTATGTTATGTTCAGGTGATCGTCCTGCTGTGGGTGGTAGCTCTGGTTATTTTCTCTCCTATCCTGTGGGTGAGACACATCAGCTACCTGGACAGGGACATCATGATCGGCTCCGACACTCAAATCCTTGGTTTCTGCTACGAGAACTGGGAGAGTGATGCTAGGCCTATGTATGGAGTGTTCTGCTTTGTGTTCGTGTATGCTGTGCCAGGATCTGTGGTCATCCTGGCCTACTCGCTGATGGGACTCAGGCTGTGTGCCATCAGTCCACAGCTTGATGGAGATGAGGGAATGGCATCTACCAGACAGGTGAGTTCAACACACACATCAAAACGAATTAAAATTGATAGTTTTGATATATATAATTATGTATCTACACTTATTTTAATTTAATCTTACCTTCTTCATAAAAAAAACAATTTTTCAAAAAATTAGTAACATTTTTAAAAATTGGTCATTTATTTTTCCAAATAAAACTAATTTATAGATCGTTTCTCATCCAGCCTAAGGTGACTTAAAACTTTGAAAATCATTACTTAGATTATTTAACAAACTTATATTTGTTTAAAGTATACACTACATGGTTGTGTTGAAGGAGTAGATAATCATCAAAAGTCAAAATTAAAAAGGATAGTATTAAATTTTTTGAATTAAATCTAGAAAATTACTTCCAATGATTTTATCTTGACTTATGTATGAATAGTAAATTAATAAGTACATAGAGCTATAATTTAAAGAAAATTTAAATAACGGTATTTGAAAGGTTGAAAGGTACTGTAAATATTATAAAATATACTGTGCACAGGCATATTTAGGTTTTCCTAGCAACACATACATTATAGGCATAATAAACCAGTACTTATTTAAAACAAAAATTCATTTGAAACTTTTAAATAGTTGTACAGCATGTTAAATGTTTTAGGGAAGTTCTAAAACTCATTTCCGTATGGATATGAGTAATACTGTCTGCCCTAGAGCCTCTCTTGTTAATATAAACTGCATATTTGCCTTGGAGGTTGCAGTTTCCAGTGATGTTGAATCTTGATATCAATAGTGATGCTCCTTCTATAGCTATATACTGTCTATATTGTATATATATTGTTCATTCACGGGAGGAGTTTACCTGAGAAAGGTCTTTTTTCTTACCAATATCCTACTATATAATAGATTTCTGGTAGGGAAAAAAGTCCTTTCCCAGGTAAACTCCTACCGTGAACGAACTTTACCTCTCCTCTTATCTTGGCAGGGTATTCTGGCACAGATTGCTCTCAGCATTGCCTGACGGAACACAACATTTTAACTCATAATTATCTATATACCTCTCCTGTTTTTGCAGGGTACTCGCCTGGTGCGTGAACGCCGTCGTGTGGCACGCATCTTGCTGCTCCTTGCAGTGATGTTTGCCTTCTGTTGGCTACCTCACAACGTGTTTGCATTAGTGATGGACCTGGAGGTCCTCGACCTCACCAAAGGAGATCCCCTCAGTGTGTTCAGCTACACGCTGCTACTGGGACATGCAAATTCTGCCATCAACCCGTTGCTCTACTGCTTCATGACAAGGAATTTCAGGAGTGCGGTCCGGGAATTGGTGTTCCGGTCCAGAGCCACCTTGGCCGCTAGACAACACCAGAGGTGCAAAGTAAGTTAAGACACAGCTACCACCATGATCTACCAGACTTGATTACTCTGACAATATCTTGTGATGAGTATAGGGTATGTAACTCATAATTATGTGACCTCCACTTCCGAGTTTTTTTATCCCTTTTTGAACAAAATATCTTCCTAAGCACCTTGTTTTCAAACACCCTAAATTTGTTTACGTCATGTAAGGTAAGAGACCACGCGAATAGAGAACAACCGGTTAACGTATTGTTTTGTATATTCTAAGTTTTACATTCCTGGACAGCAGCCGAGATGTCAATAGCTTAATGATTTAGTGATAGTATGAATTTCCCAACAGTGCTATTTTCCTGATTTCCACTCTAAAATCGTTACTGCTAATTAAAACTATTCCTAAATACTTAAACTCATTAACACTGTCAAATAATACGTTTTTCGAAGTAATCTCTAAATTATAATCCCCAATCTGTGTTATTTATGTTATCATGTACTTAGTCTTTTCAGGGCTCACTTCAAAACTTAACTTTAAAACTAAACATATAGTTTAGATCATTCTCCCGACGGATGTTTTCAAATTATAACGATGTTTCGTAGCACAATCCAATACATCGATACACAAGCTTTCCATTAATGGGTTATTTCAAATCTCCTCACAACGGCCAACAAAGCTGTCTGATAGCTTCTGGCTGTAAAGCGCACGCGTTGACAAATGCGCATGCGCACTAATTTGAGATGGTTGATTCTGAGATTTGATTAGTTCTCCTGTGCCTAACATCTCTAGCAGAGCGTACAAATTAGATATTAGTTGAACTTCAGTAGAACAGCTAACGCCGATTAAGCGGAAATCTTGTGATTGGCTTAAAGCACGTCACGTTTCTGTTCTCCGCTAGTTTTTCGGCGAACGTGTTAATCCACAGTAATAGCATACTTTAAAGTCAGATTAAAAAGTTATGAGGGAAGTACAGTACAACTCCTTTTTTCCAACCCATTATGTATTTCCAAAGTATCTGATTAGTTACATTCAGCATATACTATTTTTGTTTTGACAAAATAAACGGTTGAGAATCCATCTCTACTTCATGTTCAACCCTTTTCAAAATATCGTCATTATAAAGACAAAATAACCAAGAAAACGTGAGTGGCTTCGTAGTTTTTCAGCTATCAGCAATATAGAGTTGGGCACTGTACTATGTAGAAGATTAATGGCTCACGCATATATAACTTGATATGTGATATCTATATGCCATATCTATATTAATAGAATCTTCCTCATGGCTGAATGGTTGATTCAATGATTTGGTGTGTTTGTATAAAGATTTTGTGTTTGATACAATATTATATTTTGAAACCCAAAGTTAAGAATGGGAGTATAAGTCTCTTTTTATAAATTTGTGAAGTGTAATGGTTATCAGTCTCTTCATTGGGTTCACTAGGCTTGAGCCTTGCGCGCGCTTCAGGGCCCTATTCTACAGGGATGGCGATCAAGAGGATTAGAAGAGAGGGAAAATGGACACGTATGCTTGGGCTTACGGTGTTTTATTAAAGTGAATGATAAGCCTGCAGAAACCATGTGGAGGCTACAGTTTTCAGAGGAAGGAAGAGCTGTAGCGATTCATGAGTGTCTTACAGAGACATCATGAGAAGTATGGCACGACTTACGGACATTATAATGAACCAACATAACAATGCGGCCATAATAGAGTGGTTGACATTTGGGAACTCCACATCCTCTGAACGTGTCAAAACTCTAATAGCATTTTTGTTTGTTTTTTATTATAATTTTTATTCGAAGAGGAGGTAAGGTAGTGTGCGTGCCATTGAGGGCATGTGTGGTTAGTTTGTATATGTTTTATTCACGTACAAACTTGTTCATTCCTGTCCCATTTGATTTGTTGTCCCATTTTATTTTTGCCCCATTTAATTGTATGTGTGCATCATTGTTTTTTATGTTTGTCCCTGTGGGATGGATTCTGGGTGGGTTTTTTATTTATTGGTGTGGGAGTTGTTTTTTTATTGGTATGGAAAGTGTACAGTCTTGGGCGTTGGGAACGCGTCCCGTTGCTGCGGTCAACGCTCGTGGTCCGCATCCTTATCTGCTGCTGATCAATGCCCATGAGGGCGGGAGCGTGCACAGGCATCCTCTTTCGACGGCTGTCTAACAGAAAGTGCAAGCTACTGGCCCTGTCTCCCTGTCTCAAGCCTCTTAATCTATTTTCGTGGCGCAACCCTCCCCCTGAAATGGGCTTTCCCCGATGACTCATACCTAACGCCAGTTTGGCAACTCAACAAGACAAGTCAAGACAGGAATAGATCACGACCTTGAATGATGTCACAATGGGTTTTCCCTGATGACTCACACATGGATCCAATTTGGCGGGTTGACAAGACAATTCAAGACAGGAATAGATCCCGACCTTGAATGATGACGCAACCCCCCCTCCCCCACCCAGCTATGTGGTAGTGGGTTTTCTCGGTGACGTCATCACAAGCCTGGCACCAGTTTGGTGGCTCGACAAGACAAGTCGAGACAGGAATAGATCACGATCTTGAAACTGTGTGCAAGTACAAAAGGTCATTGACCTGGTTCATTACGGGTGACAGTTTGGTGGCTCGACAAGTAGAGACATATATCTGGCGACCCTACGTGTTAGTATAACGCAAGGGACAAACCGGGTTTGAATGAATAAAATACGATGTTACAAACATATATTTACTAAACATTAAAGGCTTCATAGACATACATAATATTTACTATACACTTTTTACAAGAATGATACATATATTCGTTCATACTTTTTTCTACAGTATCTCTTAGATGTGTTAGTAAAATTGTTTTTAGTTCAAAATCCAACATGTAAAAGTCCAAACCAACGACTTAACGTGTGTAATAGGTAACACTGATAACATCCAGGTTTCTGATGGGTGTTTCCACCATAGGCTGTTTGAAGTCGATGACATCCATGATTCTGTAATCGTGTCGTATACATCCACGATGAGTGTGTCGATCAAATCGTTGCAATATCATGCAAAAGGTGTTGACCATCTATTCCGTTGGTCGATGGCGACGTCGATGAGGTTCCACACCTCACAAAGATGCGCACAGTTAGGTGCTAGATAGGCAACCCTTTTGAGTCCGGCGTCTAGTTTCTCCCTGATGACGACCATACAGTCACCGTACATGCATGCATCTGAAGCTAAACACACACAAGTTAGTCAATACAGGATTATACAAAACATCTGTAGACGAAATTAGACCAAGACTCCTTTAGTCATAAGATATTAACTAAAACCAGTTAGTCGTGAACAAGATGTCAGACAACGAAGTTGTAATGGATGCACTTATGATTTGGAAGTGGATGTGTGAGCTGGAAATAGGAAAAACATATTGGGTTCATTCATATAATAGGAGGCGGGAAGACCAAAACACGTTTGAAAATATAGTTCTTGAACTTAGAGAATATGAAAAAAAGGGTTATAGTTTTACACGATTAACACCGAAAACATTTGGCTATCTGCTAGAACTTCTAGAAGATAGAATGACAAAAAGGATAAAAATTTTAGGAGAAGTGATATCCACCACAGTGGGACTGTTTATCAATTTGAGGTAAGTTAAATCACTTTATCCAATAATTTATTTGATGCGTTTGTTTATATACTTAGTTATTGATTGATTGTCTTGATTGTATGTTTGAGTGATTGGGTTCTTTTACCCTTTGGGAACTGTTAAGGGATGGTATTATGAAGGATGATTTGAGTATTGAATATATAGCTGTTTACATTTATGCACATATTCTCCATTGCAATTTTATTGTATATCACTATTTTGTTTAAAAGTAACAGATTTATTTATACATTGCAAATTAATAAATGAATAAGTAATTGAAGGTGTGTTAAATATTACAATTTGAAATATGTAGCATCTGATAAAATAGCCCCATCAGCATCAGACTGATCAAGTGGAGCATCACTTGAAGAAATCTCACTATTACAAGCGAAAAATGGAGTGATAGAGTGTGATGGAGTTAAACTGTTTTCCATTTCTTGCTCGTCAATTAAATCATTTAAAGTAGTAAGAATTTTCTGTTTAAATATTCGTTGTCTTCTTGATGTCGGGGAATCATAATCTGGAAGCATACCTTTCACGTAGTTCAGAAATGGATGTTCTACTACAATTTTTTTATTGTTACTCTTGAGGAAATCTATAATTAGTCCTGCAACTAGTTGTGATGGTAATTGTTTATTTGTAGGTCGTAAATGTTTTTCACTATCTAAATGAGCAAGACGTTTTCCAGTTGATTCCTTCGCTACATCAATACTGTTATTAGGAATTGCTTGGTTGTCTTCAGTGGGGCACTGGATGCTTCCTTCCTCCTCTTCTTCCATTTAAGAGTTTCCTTTTAGCTTGCGATGTTGCATGTAGTCCTTCAAGAATGCCATACCATCTGCCAAATACCATTTGGGTTTTTGTTCACTTCCAAAACCAGATGGTTTCTTCTGATTTCTTAAATGATTTGCATAAGAGTTTCTCAGATTCGTCCTATTCTGCTTGCAATCATTTACTGGAAAACAGAAAGAAAAATACATACTGTAATAGGTTATGGATGTAACTTTCAATGTTTAATGTAAATATGATTGTGTAGGACCTAAAATTAAATTTTAAAATAAATATTTGTTTAATATTAAATTTTAAACCTATTCAAAAGAGCCTGTATTTCAAGTTCTATTTTATCATTATCTTCTTTTAGCAACTGGTGCTACATTTTCAGCCATGCACTTCAAATATAGAGTCGGTGCCACAGAAATCGGTGTGTTGTAATGGAAACATGTAAAATAGAATGGGATATCCTTCAACCCATCTACAAGAACACTTATTATTCACCTACGGAATGGGAGGATATTCCAAAAATAGTTGAAAGGTTGTGGAACTATCCTCATTGTGTTGGTAGCATTGACGGCAAACACATAATAATAAAAAAAACTTCCAACCGCGGCTCACCGTATTACAAATACAAAGGATTTCATTCAATTGTACTACAAGTTGTTGTAGATGATGATGGTTTTTATTTGTGGATGTTGGAGATTATGGATGTGCAAGCTATGGAGTATTTTGCTAATCTTGTTTTTGAAAGAAGCTATTGAAAAATGGATTGAATCTTCCGAAACCTCACCCTCTACAATAAGACACTGATATTCCGTTTGTCTTCTTGGGTCTTCTTGGGCATACAGACTACACAAAAATCTCATGATACTGTTTTCTAAAAGAAGATCGACGTCTGAGTTTCGGATGTATAATTATAGACACTCCAGGGCAATAAGAATAGTAGAATGCGCGTTTGGAATACTACAAGCGAGGTTCCGAATCTTTGCTACTGAAATAATTGTTGCTCCTGATAAAATATATGCCATTGTATTGGCAGCTTGTGTACTACATAACCTCATAAAAATAGAGTGTGCAGTCACATAGATAATAAAATAATTTAAGAAACATTTCCTATTGAGAAAACTATAGCCACTGCTTCAAAACCAAAGAGACCGTTAACAGAAGCTCTTGGAATAAGATAAATATTTAAAAACTATTTAATCTCAGAGAAATAAAATGTTTCGTGGCAAAATTAAGCTATCAATAATTAATATAGTTTTCTGATTTATAGATAAATTTAATTTACATAATTATAAAAATATAAAATTTGGTCTAAAACTTACCTGTCATATTCATTTCTTCACCAACTTCCCTACACAGGTTTTTCACCACATTTATGTTATGGTGCTCCTTTAATTTCGGATTGTAGAGAAATTCTCTGTCTGGAACTAACAACACAAACTTTTCAGCATCACTTGCCATGTCATGCACAATTTTGTTTTGGACAGGTAGACGAAAATGATCAAAATATCTAGAGCGAACCACGGCCTTGTGACATCAAATGGTGTCTGATGGTGACTGAAATGAACAGTGAATGTGCTATTCCATGAGACACGAAGCTTAGATAGGTTTAAACATGTATAAATTAAATTACTAATCAGTGCGTGTTGCGCCATAAACATTAATGTACACAACAGTAACTAATTTTGTCTAAACCTGTCTTGTCTTGACTAACTGGTGTGTACCTAAGCTAAGAGAAATATCATGGTTAGTCAGACTAATCTTCTGAGGAAGTTTCGTGTTGCTGAAAAACTTTGATATGTCTGACTTTGTGCCAACACTACGTCATCGGACGCCCAGTGTTTCCCCTAAACCTCCGCAAGAGTGCCTGACCAGCTCGCAGAAGGGTTTTTTTCCGCGGGAAAAAAGTAGTTCGGGCGTTGATGTAAGGACCTAATATGGTGTACGTGGATAGTTATAGTTGTGCTGTTAAGTGAAGAAGGTGAATTGACACCCCCGACTGGTGGGTAAAGTCAATGCCAACCACTCTAGCTCATTTGGGCAACAATAAATTCAATGTTTTGTGTAAAATTGTGTTTTATTGAAGCGAGTGTCCCATGTTATTTGTAGTGGTACACAAAATGGTAGCGGAGCGTGGTTGCAATATGAGACACAAAATGGTAGCAGGGCAAAAATTAAGGACCTATGAATGTATTCATCACTCAAACGCAACATTTATATGAACAGAATAATCTTCAACCCAAAACAAGAACGCCATAATCAAAGTGAGATACGAGTGCACCATCAACAAACAAGTATACCCCAGTGGATTCACGAACCACTAACAGACTATACAAGAGTAAATCGGCCCACTTCAACACCAAACGAAACATATCTTAGTACCAGGCCGGGCTTCGAAATTGAAAGTCGTGATAATATAGTTCCCCAATGTAAAGTGCAACGAAAACACGTGGAGACTTCAATCACCTCAAGCGAGCCGACTGAAATATAAGTAAAATTATTACTAAGCGTTTGTTTAATTTAAGAAACATTTCACCTGCCTTTATAATGGGTGTCTAAGAAAAGTAGGTAATTTTAGGGCATTATCTGAACTATAACATTATACCTACTTCTTTAAAGAATTATAAATATTAATCATATTCAAATCAATATTAAACATGAACTTTTGCAAATCATTACTCGAACACTGGCATGTAATTATTTATTCACTAAATTCGTGCGTGTTCCTAAAAAGTTATCACACTAGCTTAATAATACTACTGTATCAGTAATATATGTTTTGGTTTAACCCAATCAGTTAAAATAAAATAACTTTATCATCAAATAAATTAAACGTTATAAGCAATAAACAAACTCAGGTCATATAATTTTGGAACAATTAGAGTGTTTACTTTTGGTAAACGAACTATAGACCAAATATAGTGTTGTTTTTGTGTCTTATTGGTTGTAAAGAAGTTAGTGAATCAAAAGACGAACTTAAAAGTGACTTATATTTTACAAACATACAATACACGAACATGTTAACATTTAAATAAATTAAGATTCAACGATTCACACTAAACATGTTTTCACCAATATTAGTACATTCTAGAATGCTATAATATACTTTGAACTTTACCTTTGTGCTTCTTTCATAGAATATTATTATTATTATTAATTATAATGCTTGTAGTACATAAGAATGAAGGTTTATAGATGTTATAGTTTTAGTACTTGTTATCATAAGTTTTTCAATTCAAACCAGTCAGGGAAATACTTAAACTTAATTAAATATGAATAGGTTATTTAGTTAATAGTGAATTCTTATTCATATTTAAATCTAAATTAATAAACTATATTAAATATTCAAATTAAAATCTTAATACCATGATATAATATTTAAAGTATGGTCATGCAACACTTATCCGCCTAATTCATGACTATATAGAGTAATTTTATATAATATATATTTAATTTGAACTTTGTTTGAAATTAAGATTCCTGATTGAGCCTAGTGTTAGTATGTAAACTTGGTGCAGTAGGTTGAAAAGGTACCAATTAGAAATTATTTGTGAGAATATCGTGAAACTATCAAGTAAATAGGTTGACTTTATGAAATTTAATTTTTAAAAAGATTATACATTTTAACACTTGGTCCAAACTAGAACACTTTCATGGGAACACAGGTGTATATATTTTAATTTAAGGAGGGTACTTGGGCACTCCCATTAAATACTTGTGTTTTCAGTTGGAATTTAGTGAAGGTAGTGAATTATTCAATATTTCACTTAGCATGACTTATGCTACAAGCTCGGATTTGAATAATACAAATATTTGATAGTAGTCCAGCATTGACCCTATTAAACAATCAATTTAATTTGGTTAGCTATAATTAATTTTAGTTGCAAAACGCATTTGTTCCAATTGAAGCCGCCTAGCAACGAAAATGTTACTAAAAATAATTGTATACATTTTCCATAATAAGATTAATTGTAATCTTCGACGAATTTAACACGGAACCCCATTCAAAGGAAGTATTTTTAGACTTTTTGAGTCAACTGTCTTCTCATTCAACGTGTATATGTTTTACTTAACTTGTCATTAGATTACTTTATTCAAGATAATTGACTACTTATGCATTAAGGTGAGTTATTGTAATTTATCCTATGTTTTATTTTCATATTAATATCGCAGTCGAGGAGCGACCATGGCATTTTTTTCGATAACGTATTGTTAATTATAACGTACATGGATTCTTACAGTCGATATTGAATGTCTCTAGTATCTTGAGGGTAATTAGCTTAGATTCATAGGGGCAGTTAAAAATTGCATTAATTTAAACTATGAGGTTGGATGACAGTTACAAACATTTTGGTTGGGGTATTACGTGTAATCTTCATCCACCTGCCCATGACTTTGATCAAAAAGAGTGAAAGGGTGTCCAAGTGTTTGTCCACTAACAAACATTTTTACGAAATTTTACTAAAATTAGAGAAAACAGGTCTATTAGGGGAGCCTGAACGCTTAGATGTAATCGAAAATGATGAAAGTACCCACGGGAATTTTGAATAATTGTCGATAAACAAGGTACACTCCGGGAAAGATACTTACACTTACTTAACCTAAATAAAAGGAAACTAGATAAAAACTATATGCTAAGTCCTTGTATTCTTTGGCACTGGAACCAACGGTATTCTACCAAGACTAGATATAACCACCATATTGAATTCGTTTAAGGAGAAAGGAAACTTCCAGCCATTCGAGCAATTACTTTTTGGTATTTTTAGGTTTTGTTTTGAATAGACGATATGGATACCCACAGACTACTTAAAGAAGAATTATTTTATGAAATTTCAATATGAAACATAGTACCATCGTCCTATTTGTTTGAAATAAGGATTCAATTGACAGGCCTATTAGATCGGGAAAATGATACAGGAACCTTGCTAGTAGAAAAGGAACTTATATCAAATCGTTCCTCCGAGCTTCTTCACTTAACAAAAAATACTTGAAAAACTCTAGAAAGAGAAAGGAGACAATATGCATCTCACCTATTCTCAAAGGATAAAAGTATGTATCTGTTTAAAACATTTAAATGATCGGGTTGATAGAACACCATCGAATGACCCAGGATGGGAAAACTAAAGGGAATAATTTAGGAGGGACTGGGAAGAACTCTCGACAAAGACTCTGGGAATAGTAGACAGGGAAGAACTACCATAGAGATCCAAACGCAGGAAAACCCACTAATTTCTTCTGAACCGGCTTCAGCACACCAAAAATTAGAACAAGAGACCCACATACCAACTACTAGCAAACTTACTGAAACTTACATATCTTCCAAGATACAAGAGAATTACCTGCCGGAAGAATCTAACGTTCCAGTGGAAAAGTAGAGAATAGACACTGAATTAAAGGACTCGCCCTAAATTACATGAAAGGAAACTAACCGAAGCTGTTTCCAAAACGAAGAGACTGCGGGATCAAGAAGATAACTTTTAAACATATTAAAATTAGTACGTGACTGGAAGATTACTTTTGCAGAACGTTCAAACTCAATGGACTTCCTAGATAGACTCAACGAGTTGAAAGAAACCTGTCAACTTTCGGATAAAGAGACAATAGAAGCACTGACTGAACTATTCGTAGGGAAGACCTTATTGCGCATGGATTTAGTAGGAAAAGTTTACGGAAGCGTTTAAATTAAACTACTTCCAGTCCTCCTGAAATCCCTAGAGGACTACATAATCAGTCCAATCACCTGAAATCCCTAGAGGACTACATAATCCACGTGAGGGAAATGCTGAACAGGCTAAGACAAGCAAAGCTGATGATTAATCCATACAAAGTTGCTTTCATGGTCTCGAGGATAGAATTTCTGGGACACAAAATGTCCACCGACCCCAAAGTACCAAGCCAATTAGAGAATGTCCTTTACCTAACACAGACCATAAATTGGCACGACTCCTGGGCATGGTAGGATTTTTTGGTAGACGTATCCCCAACCTGTCATCGGTTACCTACCCACGGCTCTAACTGAGAAAAAAACAAAGGCCCTGAAGTAGATGGAGGAAAGCAAAGACACTTTCCAAAAACTTAAAGACTCCCTAACTTGCCAACCCGTATTAAAACTACCCGATTTTAGCAAAATATTTTTCTTACAAACAGACACGTCCTCGACAGGGCTGTGCTTGGACAAATGACCTAGGAGAATTTTCAACCTCTAGCTTACAATAGTCATAAATTGCACAAACATGAGACCAACTATCCCATCTACAAACTGGAGATGCTGGGGGTAATATTTGGGATATACAAGTTTAGGCAGCATCTGGAACATGGAAAGTTTGAACTACCATTGCGATAACCAACTTGATTACTTCGGTATCCTCGCCAAGTAGGGAAAATAGATAGATGGATAGCACAGTTGTTAGCATTGAATTTTGATGTGATCCATGTGAAAGGAGGGAGAAACATCTTCATGGATGGTTTGTCACGCATGTTTGAGGAATCTGAAGAAATAAATCAAAGCACCCTAAATGATGAGGTATAACCCACTACATCCCTGACGTTACTAGGACACTTGCCGGAATTTTTCACACCCATACAAGAAAGTCAACGAGACAGCCCTACTTTAGAGGATTTACATAAAGATGTCTGCAGAACAGACATTGCCCGACTTCAAGATAAAGGATGAAGTCCTTCTAATCAAACCATTGGCGAGGTCAAAATGGAACGTGGCAGTGCTTCCAAAACACGTCCATATATTATTTAATTAATATTACTCCAGCCCCATAGTGGATCACCTATGTAAAGCAAAAACTATTGTGAAAATTAAATCCCTATTTTTTTGGAAGGGGATGGATCAAGAGTTACGTGACCTAGTCAGTAAATGTGAAACGTGTTTACGCTCGAAACCTGCCCAAAAGACGAAATATGGTGAATTGACGTCAGACGCAGCCAAATTCCCAATGGAAAGACTATTTGTGGATTTATTTGACCCCCTACGACGAACTAAAGAAGGCAACATCAACCTGTTTACGGCGTTAGATTCCTTTTTGAAATTCATGTGGCTCGTTCCGGTGAGTAAGGCTTTAATGTCACCGCAGTAAGAACGTTGGAACAGGAAATATTTAAAAACTTTGTATTTTCGTGTAACTTTGTGTCGGATATCTCTAATCAATTTATATCTCACGCTTTTCGAGATATTGTCTTCGTGAAAGAGATACGTCACTTCACTACAAGTCCCTATTACCCTAACCCCTTCCACGGGGAACGTTTCCATAGAAACTTTAAGAGTGCACTAATCTCGTTCCACAACGTCCACCACAGGCCATGTGACTCCAATCTCACGTGGCTTCAGTTAACCTTTAATACTGACCTTCACGAGAGTTTCAAAAGTACGCCATCTAAGGTTTTGCTTGGTTATGACCCTATTCAATCCATTAATCTGGAGTGGGAAATATTTCCTGCCAATGGGGAACAGGACTCTAGTCAAACCCCTCGAGAAAGATGGAAGGGAGCTTGGACAGAAAACGAGAGACTATGAGGTGGTGGATAAAAGCTACAACCAGACCAGATACCCCATATTTTACAAGGTGGGACAATAAGGTAGTGTATAGAGTTCATCAACTCAGTAGAGCAGTTAATGGTAAAGCCGCAAAGCTCTGCTACAGATGGTCCAAGCCAACTGTAATTGAACGTTTTATGATCTCATTCACGGTCCATCTGAGGGACCCAGAGACAGGAATCCCAACAAGGAAATCTCATGAAGTCAAGTAAAACCTTGCCAACTCACGTAATTTGATTTCCTCCCTTTTATTGTTACCATCTGGGATTAATTAGTGATTCTTGAGGGATACATTTCTAATGGAGTAAAAATTACTACGAGAACTTGGAACAACGCTTTCCCTCTAATAAAAATTATTATATGCATGATTATGTTAATAAAGTGTACACTTGCCTATAGGCTTTAATATGCTAAAAGAGGGGCGTGCACGTTTACAATAGTTACTATATTAAAATATGTACTTACATGGGTTAGCCAAAGTTTGTATACCCATATGCTTCATTTTTATTGTCTAAAATCTTGTATTGTTTTGACCTAAATAGAATTTAAGTTTACGTCTTTATCAAATATTAAATAAAATTGATCGATCGATCGATCAATTCATAAATGTTAGAATTTAAGAAATATAATATATTTACATAAGTAAAATTTTGTAATTAATGAACCTTGTCAAAGTATACTCGAACTAACGCTTCCCTTAGCTATCAACCGAAGGAGGGGAGTGTCTGCCAATACTACGTCATTGGACGCCCAGTGCTTCCCCTAAACCTCCGCGAGAACGCCTGGCCAACTCGCGGGAGGTTTTTTCCCGCGGCAAAAAGTAGTTCGAGTCATTGACATAAGGACCTAGTAAGGTGTACGTGGATAGTTATAGTTGTTCTGTTAAGTGAAGAAGGTAAATTGACACACCCGACTGTTGGAGAAAGTCAGTTCCGACGACACTAGCTCATTTGGGCAAAAATAAATTCAATGTTTTGTGTAAACTTGTGTTTTATTGAAGCAAGTGTCCCTTGCTATCTCTAGTGGTATAACTTGTATTTGCCCAGTTCTTGCAACTTTGTACGGTTAAACACCACACAGTTCCCTCCGCATTTTTCTAGCTGGATATAGGCTGTAAAGTTGTTCTTGACACTCATACTGAAGATTACTCGTTTGGCGTCGACTCCGTCCAGCGGAAAAAGTGTTGAAAATATTGTTTATGGCAAGTGGCTGCACCAGCTTTGCTTTGCGGCTGCAAACGTCTTGACCTTCCATGATGATTGATCGCTTCGACGACTGTCGTAATTATGGCTGGCACACCGTTGGGATGCTCTTTTATAACCGACAGGGAAATACATAGCGCACGCTGATTGAACGCAGCCTTTTGAGGAGTGGCAGGACCCTAGCACCTTGAAAAATGTGTTGTAATATCTCAGCACCTTAGCCTCGTTGTATGTATGTTTGGTGGGTGAGAGTATGGTTAGAGAACTTTTCATTGGAATTTTATGGGTGCGATACAGAAGGCACATGAGCAGTAATGGTCACAAACGTCTGAAGCTATGACAAAAGTCTACTAAAATTGGTTTTGTTTGGTATCTACCATAGACATGTGCGGATGTAGGTATTCGCAATACCAACGTGGACCACTGTTGGCAAAGATAGGGTGATAAAGAGGAGTATGGTAGCAATGTTCCAGCATTTACGTGGAGTGAGGGAGAGGGAAACCATTTAGCAAGATCTAGTGACAGTAAGCCTCAGCGGGGATTAAAACCCCCAAGCTCCCCCACAATAACTAGATGAGCTACACGCACCCTTTTTGTCTAAACTTTTATATATTAATTAAGATAATGTGGTAGAAATAATTAAGAAAATGTCCAAGCATTTTACCTGGAAGGAGAACTACAAACAATTTTACCTAGCAGGGATTCGATTTCAACCTCCCCGCTATAATTAGATCATTCTGACATTCAAACGGCGTACCTACAGGTATTAGAACCGCGAAGATTACTCCATATAGCTATCATATTTTGAAAAATGAAAAATGACACCTAGACACGGGAATCAAACCTGGGATTTTTGGCTTAGTACGCCAATGTTCTAACCACTGAGCTATCCAGGAATCATTCCGTACCCAGGGGACATTCTTCACTCATATTTTAAGGCAGAGTCTATAAAGCTTATGCCTTAACTGTCACCATGCAAATAAAGACAATAATAATAAAATTCATCTTGTTTGCCGAGATTGTTGAATGATACAATTACAACCAAAATGATATCTAGCTTAGAGATAATATGACATAGAAAAATGCTAATTCAAAAGAAAAATACAAATAATACCGTTTTGTGTATAATTAAATTTCATGATGGGTGGAGGGGAGTGGGTAGATCCAGGCCAGTAGCTGCGTATCCCCCGAATTTGCGATCCTCCAGCCAAAATTAGTTGAGCCTGACATTTATACGGCGTGCCCACTTGCGCTGGAGTTAGAATCGGGAAAATCCAACAAGCACTTCCACAACTGTGGAATTACTAAGAGTACATCAGCACGTTCAGCCTGTTTGAGGTCATTTGACCATACACTTAGGGAGTAATTGAGATACATTCTTACTTAGTACAAGTGGTAGATATTAGATCTTAAAGGGGGGGAAACTTGATTAGCCTGCTATATGGGTGGGCAGTTATTAAGTATTGTAAATTTAAAAGGACTCTTAGCGATCACGGCAATGACATTAATTGTTACTTTCAACACTCCTTTTCATTGCACATCCATGATATAAGGATAAATATAAAACATAATTCCACATGCCAAATGTGAGGACTTTGGCCCCATATAATATTAAGAGAGCTCCGGTACAGTCAAATTTTCATAGGAAGTTACCGGACCACAAACCAGCTTCCACGCCACAAACAAATTTAAATTGGTTTCTATGTTCTTTGGTTGACAATGTATATTAAATCATGTTGAAAGATTACACTCCTTATCACAACCCCCTCCTCCAAAGCGTTAGTAGTACAAATATTATGTACAAAAAAATATGTCTTTAAGAATGCTGTTTACTTCTGACGTAATCGCAAGTCAAGATAGGGTTCTCAGTGTAAATATATTTTGCTTTTAAAGATACAACGCAGAAAACTGTCATCAGCATGGACGTATGTCGTAGCATTTTATTTTTCAACTCCGTGTCAGGACTAGCAGTATATTTGGTAGGCCAGAGGAAGATATAAAATGTACCTGCACTTGTGTGAAGGCCGAGTGGGTAACCAGAAGGGATGTGGTTGACCTGGGCTCAATCCCCCCTACCTCCCTGCTAAGACCCACGAAGTGAAGCTTATCGATATTTAGAACAGCGTCTTATTATATATTAGTGTTATACGCTTAAGTACAAATTACGCTAATGGATTAGGAATTGAGAAGGTTGAATCCACATTTGCGTGGAGGAAAAGTGGAAAACCATTTAGGAAAAAACCCATCCCCAATTCACCCAACAGAGACTCGCATGTAGATCTCCCCCTCCTAAGCAGCAGTCAAACTCAATAAGAAATTAACGCGTTAGCTAATTACACCAATGAGGCGGGTCTTATAGTTAACGTAATCAAATTATTCCTTCCAGGATATTTACGTTGTTAAGTACACCTGCATTTGAACTGAAGGAGAGTGGAAAATCAGCCTCATTACACCCTACTGGGATTCGAACCTCCACGCCTCAGCAAGTATTAGAACTCCAACCTCAAGCTCCATCATCAGAAAAACCTAACAGCTATTCGAACACAACCTGCACCCACCAATGGAAAGTCCTAACTAGAAGAAACTGACGTTTAGACTGTGTGCCCACTGGTGTAGGTAGTTAACTACTGACTATAAAAAATCCTTTTAAAAAGTATCCATACCACTGGTGCATTTGTGTGAGTGGGAAACAGGATGAACATAGATACATATTTTTTAGAGTGGGAATAAGAAGTGAGAAATTTACCCACATTGGTATGGTAGTAGAGAACGAAATGTGTCTTCTTACTACCCGTCCGGGGCACAACCCGCGGAAGATAAGGGAGGAAACCGGCCTTAGCACAAACGCATGACAGGGATTAAAACCCCGATCCCTCCCGTCACCATTTATTTAGCTAACCCATGGTACCCAGTGATGCTCTTATTCTCTTATAGATGTATGCATCTTAGTCAGATTTAGTTGCATTAAATAATTATTTCCCGGGCTGCATTCATTAACGAACACATTATATAATAGTTTAATTTTGAATAGCAAAAAAGACAGTACGCTATAATATTTATCATTATTAACACTTTGTCTGTCAAGGATGTCCTGGAATTTTGTCAAAACTTTTTAAATAAGGGGAAAAAGTGTTGATAACATTCCAGGACACCTTTGAAAGATATTCAAGATCTGTTGATATTAGCATGTGCAGAAAGCTAAGCTCTTATGTTGTTACTGTAGAAATATTTGATTCATTTTGGCCAAAAAAAATCAATTTCAATTTGTGTATGTATGAGAGATCTGTATCTTTAATGTAGTTAAAACTAACAAAAAAAAAGTAATTTAATTCTGGAGGACTAGTTTTAGTTACACTAAAACAGAGACGGGAGTTGAACGTTGGTTTAATAAGATATACTGTGTAGAGCCTACCTTGAGGGTTGTCTTGACTGGATATCCGAGAATACCTGGGAGCGATGGTCTTGATCTTCTTGACGAATATTAGTTTGCGAGAGGAGCTCCCCTAAACACACGCGTTTAATGAGTACATATTATATATATTAAATAAAAACATACATAGAGAACATTATCAACTTATTGTCTATGAAGAGTCGCACTAAAATGTTTTTCCACAGAGTTTGTTTACGAGTACGTATTCAAACAAAGCCGAGCAAGAGAGGTTCACAGAGTTGTGCTAGAGATTGGAATTCAATGACCACTGTTTTAGACGGAATAAGCGACAGGTGTTGTTAGGTTTTTCTTGTGAGTAGGAGGATAGAGGGGTGGCTAATTCCAAGAAATCTGCAGTTGAGTTAGGGGGAATAGGGGAGGAAATAACCAAGTGAGACTAGCGATTAATGAAATATGCAACAAACTAGTGAATCATGAAATATGCAACATACCAGCCCCCTTGAACCGATAGTCGGTTCAATCAAAAGGTGGAGATGGAGAGAGAGTTAAGAGACAAGAAGAGAAACGCGTAGACAAACTAGACAAGACAATGCATTAGTTGAGGGGTAATGGGAAGACCTTAACTGCAGGTCGAAAGAGAGAACCTGAAGAAGTTTGAAGGGTCACAACTCTTACTACGCCATCAGGCCCTGGAAATGTTTCGGTTATTCTTCCAATGCGCCATGAGAGGGGAGAGGTCTTTTGCCCATGAACTAGCACTAGGTCACCAATTTTCAGGTTATTAGTCTTCACTGTCCACTTCAAACGTTGNTCACCAATTTTCAGGTTATTGGTCTTCACTGTCCACTTCGAACGTTGTTGAAGAGTATGCAGATATTCCATCTGCCACCTGTTCCAGATACGCTGAGAAAATGCCTGTACTAGTTGCCATCTCTTGAGGCGGTTCGTTGTACCTTCTGCGAAGTCGACTTCGGGAACTGAGTTGAGAGGGGATCCAATTAAAAAATGCCCTGGAGTCAAAACATCGATTTCAGAGGGATCCGCTGAGATAGGAATGAGAGGCCGAGAATTGAGCATTGCTTCCACTTTTGTTGCGAGTGTGATGAACTCTTCGAGTGTCAAGATCTGCGTTCCAATCACTCGGGTTAAATGATGTTTGGCGCTCTTTATTGCTCGTTCCCATAATCCACCTTGATGAGGAGCTGCAGGTGGTTGAAAATGGAATCGGATGGAGTGTTTAGCCGCAAAGTGATTCAAGTTTTGCTGAGTCTTTGTTTGGTTGAGAAAACCACGAACTATTCGAGTCAGTTGAGAAGATGCTCCAACAAAGTTTGTGCCGCAGTCAGAATAAAGATCGGTACACAATCCTCTCCGTGACACAAATCTAGTGAGGGCGGCGATAAAAGCATCCGATGATAAGTCAGTGACAACTTCGATATGCACGGCTTTGGTAGAAAAACAAATAAACAAACACAAATATGCCTTAACAGACTGGAGGCGTCTGAGAGAGTGTATCTTCACCAAGAAAGGACCTCCATAGTCCATTCCAGTTTTTAGAAACGGTCGAGCTGGGGTGACACGTGTCTCGGGTAGATCTCCCATCATAGGTGGAATGAGTCTTGGCTTACATTTGAAGCATCGAATACACTTGTGAATTCTTGAGCGGATTATGCTGCGAGTGGACATAATCCAAAATTTCTTGCAAACCGTCGCTTGCAGGAGTTGAGGACCGGAGTGTAGAGTGTCATGATGGTAATGATCGATAATCAGATTTACAACATGATGAGACTTGGGCAAAACAATAGGGTGTTTAGAATCATGAGGAAGGTTAGAGTGTCGTAGCCGTCCTCCAACTCGGATTACACCATGTTCATCTAAAAATGGTGAAAGATGCTGAAGTCGTAGACTACAACTTTTATCCTTTTGGAGAGCTGAGATATCTTCAGCAAAATGACCAATTTGAATTTGTTTACAAATTGTCATGGTAGATTCACTAATTTCTTAAGGAGTAAGAGGTCCATCTAACCGGGGTTTACCCCTAGAGTTGTTGACGAATCGCAGTACGTAGGCGATTACGTGCGTGAGTGTTGTCTATGATGAGAATTTGAAGAGTAGCTCCTATTCTTGAGACGGAGTTGAGATCAGCACGTTGAAGGGTGAAGGTTTCACTTCTAGAAGATGTGTGTCCAGCACAGGCGTAAATTGCGGTGAAGACCAAGTCTGGGAGTAGGAGCGAAACCAGAGTAGTCCATGCCACCAAAGGGGGTGGTCATAGAGTTGGGGTGGTGAGAAACCACGAGAAGCACAATCAGCAGGTTTTTGAGTCGATGAAATGTGAGACCATATGTGAGGTGGGGCCCATTCTTGAATTTGTGCAATACGATTTGCAACATACAACTTCAAGTGGTAGGGAGGGGTTTGGATCCATGACAGGACAATGGATGAATCACACCGTGCAGTGGTTGAGTCTATGCGGCACTGGTAAGAGAGAAGAGAGGTACAAATTTCAAGAGTTTGGCAAGAAGATGAGTACCACACAATTCTAGGCGAGGTATCGAGAGGCGTTTGAGAGGTGCAACACGTGATTTTGCCAAGATAAGAGTGACCTTGACCACGTTATCTTGAGAAGTACATCTTAGGTACACAACGGCGGCGTATCCTTGTTCTGAGGCATCTGAGAATCCATGAAGTTGTATATTTACTGATTGAGACAGTGAGAGAGAGCGTGGCACCGTAACTTGTTGAAGCGAGGGTAGTTCCTTGAGAAAAGTTTTCCAACGGGTAGCCACATCACTTGGAAGGGGTGAGTCCCATTGAAGTCCAAGAGTCCATAAATATTGGAGAAGAGATTTCGCCCAAAATACTACCGGAGTTAGCCAACCACATGGGTCATAGATTTGTGCAACGGTTGAGAGAACATTGCGCTTAGTGGGTACAGTCTCAACAATGTTTATATTGTACGAAAAAGTATCAGAGCCTGGCGTCCACTGGAGACCCAGAATGCTAATATGAGGTTGTTCTTGGGTGTGAAAGTAGAGAGGCTTTTCTCTGTGTTCTTCTGGCACAGAGTTTAGAAGCTGGGGTGAATTGCTGGACCATTTTCTAAGTTCAAAGCCCCCTTTTGAAAGTAGTGTAGTGAGTTCGGTTTGTAAACTAAGCGCGTCTTCGACCGTGTCCGACCCAGCGATGATGTCATCCACAAACGTTTGGTTTTGTAAAACGGATGCAGCACGAGGAAAGAGATGTCCTTCATCTTGGACCAATTGACGTAGAGTTCTTAGGGCCAGAAATGGTGAGCTCGACATACCATAAGTGACGGTCGTTAGCTGGTAAATGGAAAGTGGAGTGGCTGGATCATGACGCCAATAAATGAGTTGATATTTCTGATCCTCAGAATGAACCCTGATTTGGCGATACATCTGACGAATGTCACACGAGAACACAAAGGAATGTCGTCTAAAGTGGAAAATGACGTCACAAATGTCATTTTGGAGCTTTGGTCCAGGCAAGAGCGTATCATTAAGGGACACGTTAGTAGAGGTACGAGCACTAGCGTCGAACACTACCCGAAGTTTCGTGGTGGAACTATTTTGTTTGAAAACACCGTGATGAGGTAAGAAATAGTGTGGCGCGTCTGGAGAGGGGTGAGTGTCACACAATATCATATGGCCAGAGTCGAGATAATCTTGCATGAATTCAGAGTACATGCTTTTGAGTTGAGGCTGAGCTTGCAGTTTTCTTTCAAGTGAGTTGAATCTGTTTTTGGCGGCAATGTCTGACGTTCCAAGACGGGAGTGAGATTCTTTGAACGGAAGTCGCACGACATAACGTCCTGTGTCATCCCTGGAATGAGTGGAGATAAAATGGTTTTCACACATTATTTCTTCCTTAGTTGGCCCAGCTTCATAGGGTGGTTCTTCAGCTTGCCAAAACCGTTGTAAAGATTCATGAAGGTCATGATCTGAGATTGAGAGGAGCGTCACCAGACCACCAAAATCATTTTGTTTGTTGTTGAGCGAAAGTGGCAAAGAAGGAGTTGTTCCCATAATGACATAACCAAATATTGATCCAAATGCCACAGGCAAGTTAGGGCCGAGAGTGTGGCGATCACCAGTGAGAGCATTAGCAAAGAGGTCCGCTCCAATTAGAATGTCAATCGGACTTGGGATATCTAACGTGGGGTCAGCTAAAACAAGGTTTTTGAGTTTTTGTTTGATATTAGGGTCAATATAGGTACGTGGCAAATCCGAAGTTATCTTGTCCACGATTGTTACTGGATGTGAACGAGCTAGAACAGTGCCATTAATGGCGGACAGATTTAGTTTGGTCATTCCCTTGGTGTTTACATGACAAAGAAATATGCCATTTATGTCTTGTGCCAAGTGGGACCTAGTTACGTTCAAAAGCTGAGCACAGCGCTCGGTGATAAAGCTGCACTGAGCCGCAGAGTCTAGTACCCCTCGCACTATTTGGGGAGGACCAAAAGGAGTAGTGAGTTGAACAAGAGTAGTTGCTAAAAGCACTGTGGTCATTGGTTGACTTGTAAGACCAATGAAGGGAATAGGTGGAGTAGTATCCCCTGAATGATTTCCATGGGGTGATTCTGTTGAGTGGTGAGCGTCGTGACCTTGAGATGAGTGTGGGTTTGAGGAGGAGGTCAAGTGAAGCAATGTGTGGTGTCCTTTGCTACAGTGTATGCAGGTTCGCGTCGATTTACAGTCTCTTAAAGTGTGGGCATTTCCAAGACAATTAAAACAAAACATATTAGAACGTACAAAGTCAAATCGTTCTTGAGAAGTCTCATTTTGAAATTGAGTGCACCGATATATACTGTGAATGCTTTGGTGGCAAAATACACAGTTCTTTGGGGTTTTGCCCACGCCAGTCAGTAAGGCAGTAGGCCTAGATGTTGGTTGAGTGTATCGTGATCTTGAACTATATAGTTGAGGTTTTTAAGTGTCATGCGTGTGGTATGAGGTTTGGGAATTTCTTGTAGTAAATCTGGAACCTGCTGTTGCATTTTATAAATGCTGGCATTCTGTTTCTAGGTATAACATTAACTCAAGCGCATTTGGCATTCTTGAATTAGTTCCACGAGAATCTTCAAACCGCTTTCGTGTTTCGTGGTCCAACTTTCGCAGAAGAGAAGCGATTAAGAGCGTTTTCTTCGTAATATCATAATCTAGGGCAATAAGAGCTTGGCTATTTTCAGAGTAGTTAGCCAAGAAATGTCTTAGACTGTCTAGAGAGCCATGATAAATATGGGGAAGGTCTAAAATCTTGTCGAGATGGAGAGAAACTAGTCGGCGAACCTGATGATATCTTTTTTTAAGTAGTTCCAGGCGATTGGGTAATTATCATTGGAAATGGGGATGCTTTGTATGACCTTGAGCGCATCACCTTGAAGAGAACTTAACAAATATTGGAACTTTTCTACATGAGACAATGATTTATTTGAGTGTATTGTTGTTTCAAACCAGTTAGAGAACACCATCCATTGTTGCATGTTTCCATTAAAAGTGGGCAAATTAAACTTAGGCAACTGGACTGCGTGGGTGTGAGGAACAGGAGTGGTAGGTACAGTCACGTTGGTCTTTAACGGTGGTTCTTGAATAGCTGGAATTAATACTCTAATTTTACAATCAATTGTTGTGTGTAAATCTAATATAGAGTCTTGTAAAGTGGCTAATAAAGTTTCATCAAAGTCTTTGGGATCAGATTCTAGATACTTATCGAGAAGAGCTCTGAATTCTTCGATTTTTAATTTAGCTTCTTTTTGAGTAGTTATAATCTTTGAGTTTACGCATCATTCAATTGTTGTTCTTCGACCGAGTCATTGTAATTGTTTATTGTGGTCAGCCTATTACTAATTAAGCCACATTGGCGTTGAAATGTACTAAACTTCATTGTTGAGAGTATTAGTTGGAGCGTGAAAATTCAGATAAATTTTAGTTTAAATAAATTTAACAACATTAAAACAATATCAAAACGAAAGTCACTGAGCAATTAACACTTGAAGTTAATTGAATTAACATGCAACAATATCAATCTTGAGTAATGTGAGTTGAGTAGCAAATTAATTATATAACACTTGAGAATTGTTAGAGATAAAAATGCACATACACACGAGATTATTTTTTAGCGCAACAATGAGTTTTTTGTTTGTTTTGTTTGTTTTTTTAACAATGAATTAGCAATAAGACAAAAAAAAATATTAATTCCATAGCGCGTGAACACTGTTATCCGTCCCGTAGGACCAAAATGTATGAGCGATCTGTCTCATTAATGTAGTTAAGACTAACAAAAAAAAAGTAATTTAATTTCGGAGGACCAGTTTTAGTTACACTAAAACAGAGACGGGAGTTGAACGTTGGTTTAATAAGATGTACTGTGTAGAGCCTACCTTGAGGGTTATCTTGACTGGAAATCCGAGAATACCTGGGAGCGAAGGTCTTGATCTTCTTGACGAATATTAGTTTGCGAGAGGAGCTCCCCTAAACACTCGCGTTTAATGAGTACATATTATATATATTAAATAAAAACACACATATAGAACATTATCAACTTATTGTCTATGAAGAGTCACACTAAAATAATTTTCCACAGAGTTTGTTTACGAGTACGTATTCAAACAAAACCGAGCAAGAGAGGTTCACAGAGTTGTGCTAGAGATTGGAATTCAATGACCACCGTTTTAGACGGAATAAGCGACAGGTGTTGTTAGGGTTTTCTTGTGAGTAGGAGGATAGAGAAGTGGCTAATTCCAAGAAATCTGCAGTTGAGTTAGGGGGAATAGGGGAGGAGATAACCAATTGAGACTAGCGAATAATGAAATATGCAACAAACTAGTGAATCATGAAATATGCAACAGTGTATTTGCCAGGGTTAAATTTGTGACTGTTCTAAAAGCTAACATTTACTTAATCAAATCCTAAAACCAAGTTTGATTAAAAATGTTGATCTAACAGATTATAGGACATTTGCTGCCTGATTCAATATACTATATGTCCTGGTACATAGATTAGAATAGCTTCATTTAATTTTAGTTTTATTTTATATATTCTTTTAAACTGTCACTTTCTAATATATGTGTATTCGATAGAATCTCTTTAATCTAAATCAATGGAGCCGAATGCAGCTATATGTCTTAAGTTTTAGGTTAGCGAGTTTGTAAGCCTCGCAGTAATTTACACGTCACTATTAGTATTATTTAATCTCTCATTTGCTTATAATAATATATCTAATGATGATAATAATAGTAATAATAATAATATATAGATAAGGAATTTAGCAAGCATTTGAAGTATTCTCTAAAATTACATCTAATCCAAGGCACCTAATTAAAAAGTGTCCGGTGACACGTCTTACTATTCGTATGATTAGTTTACACGCCTAAAGATGATAGAAATTAGAGAAAATTTACACGCATTTAAATGGCTAAGTTCAGCCTCCATAAAACACTGTAGGGTTTTGAAACACGCCCACTGTCAGTTCATATTATACGAGCTGTACAGTTGGCTACATTGTGTGTAGTTTGGTGTCGCAATAAACGTTTGGCAAATAAATTCCTCCTCCCTAATAGCTTGTTGACAGGTTTTAGAATCAAAACTATCGGAGAGTAAAACCAGTGCTGATGCTAGATGGGCTAGGGGGCCGTATTCTTCATAAAGTGAAATGTTTGTGAAAGGGGGAGTCCTGGTTCGACTCACTGCTTGAAAAATATTTCTTAATATATTGCCTAGTTTCTTAACTACACTTCATATATTTATACATATATATATATATTTATTTATACATATATATATATATAGTCCTGATGAACACTCATTTTCTCTAGCACACACAGCAGGAGTTTTGGGTTAGAATAAAGAAAGAAAACAAGTACTATTATGTAAGTTTAAATCCAAACTTTCTTAATATTTGTATTTGTAATATGATTAAAATAGCTTTCTTATAGGAACAAACAGATTACTACTAAATGTGGATCATTCCCTACTGACTGACATATGATTAGGAGTATCCACAGTACAACTGACAACAATTACCAAAAACCTTGGTGTGGTTATTGATGAAAATCTTAATTGGACAGATCAAGTAAATTTGCAAGAAATTGTATGCCTGCTTACATTCACTGAGAAGACTAAAGAATTTTATCCCAGAAAATGTACGACTTATCCTTGTCCAGATCTTAATAATGCCACACTTCGACTACTGTGGCGTAGTATACAATGACTTAAGAAACGATCTAGCAGAACTACTACAACGACTACAAAACACTTGTGTTCGATACATATTTAACTTAAAACAGCATGACCATATTTCTAAGTATTTTAATAAACAGGGTTGGCTAAGAATACATCAAAGGCGAAGGCTACATTTATTAGTATTGCTTCACAAAATATTATCAACATCTCAACCTCAATACTTATCCTCACGGTTCCTATTTCTGAAAGATAAACATAGCCGAGCTACTAGATCAGAATCCACTCTACAGATGTATATTCCCATACATAGATCTCAAACATATGTTCGTTCTTTCACTGTCCTGGCATCACAGGCTTGGAACAAACTAGATAACTCTACTCGTCATCTATCATCTAGACTCCCCTTCAAGCGTGCGGTTAAGCAATTTAGCTTGTCTAATAAGCTAAACTGAGTTCTTGAAACTACTTGAGCTTCATTTGATTGTGTGTGTGAATGAGCGTGCGAATGTTTTTCTACTTATTTGAATATTTCTCTATTAAACTGTATTTCAATAAATGTAATAGTTTATGTTGTATTCAACACTGATTAAGTGTAAGAGAAGGCTAACGCCTTAACTTCACCAGATATATTGTAACGGGATAAACTGGCTTAGCCCCGTTCAATCGTAAAATATGAATATTAGTTGAAGCAAGCAAGTCGTCAAGAGTTAACAAATGGTATACTATTGTTAAATGCTACACTCGTAACATATATTTGTTTTATTTACATACCCACTTCGCCGACTCTTCTTTCAAGCCCGATGCCCCATCGGAAGTAGCAACCCCGAGAAAAGTGACCAGCCGCGTCCTACGTGGTGAAAACTCCGCGTTCAACAAAGTCTACGAGTCAACTCAAAGCAACTTGAGTGTTGTTGGCCGACACGAGTCAACGTTCTAGATGTTGATGAAAGCTTTCCCCACCTCTCCGTGCTGACCACTCCTCCACGCGGATTATACATACTATATATATTCTCCCGCTCGCTTGGAATGAGCAACCACAATCAGCGCCGTTACTACACAGTGCGCACTCCTCACGTCAAGCAGATTTACATTTCTACGGTGGACTTACGGTTTGAGGCGATCGATCCACTAGACAGAAGGAAGTGGCAAGGATATATGGACAGTATGTAAAATATTAGGAATAGCCTACCTCGTGGCAGGATCTATGGAGTAACTTTTTATAGTTTGTTAGGAATTAGGAATAACAATTGTCTTCACTGGGACTTTATAGTTGTTACCTTGTTAGGTTAGTTATGTAAAGTTAGTGTGGAGCTATGCCTCCGTAATTATGTAAACGTATTGCTAACAAAACTTGTTTACTGCGCCTCACGCGTATCTTGGACTGAGCCATTTGGACCAGCCACTCAATTGTATTATGAATCCCTCGTCGCACACTGTGTGACCACTAATGTATTTTAAAGGTAGCTTGCCAGGGATAGCAATAGTTTAGGTTATATGAAGGCTTGGGAACGATACCTAGCTAGGTACAATTGTCTATCCTAAACTCTGGTTTGGGTGTTTAACCTGTGAGCCGTCTATGCTTTTCGAGATTGACTCGTGGTTAACCTTTCATGTATTTTTTAATACTCCCCTTTGGAGTATTGGGCTAATGAGCCACTTCTGATCCTCAGGCACGGCTGGAGCTGCCTTTATCTCTTTAGCTTGTATATCTTGTTGTTGACCACCTGTTGGGTGCTCAAATTGTGGGGCGTTTCTGCCAACCTGGCATGGCCCGTAGTTTCTAATATTTCCTTGTAGTTTTGTCTTACCTCTTGTAAGGGGTTTTTGCATTATATCCATGGTGCTCATATTAACTGAACTTGAAATTGAACTTGCCCAATACAAATATTTACTTTATGTGCACGGTCTACATACTAGAATAATGGATGGTTTAAAGCATAACTGAGTTGTCTGAGTACATCCATCCGGCACCTCACGCCCCTTGTTGACCGTAATATAGGCAATGCTACTTAATATCTTAATTGTGTTTTATAGACAGTACTTACTGAGATTATATGCAAACAATTGACTATATACCTTGCTTCATTAAAATAAAACTACTCTTAATCATCTCTTGTTCTCATTATATATATATANATATATATATATATATATATATGTGTACCTACTTCTCTATCTAGGTTCATGCTATATCATTCCCCCAATTATTAACAGATAGGTAGAGGGTAGGTGCAAAATAAAGGCTATTATTATTATTATTATTATTATTAAAATAGCTATCAGCTTGACATCAACATGAGGAACTTATTTCAATAGGTAATGAATATGTAACCTAATAAGATATATATTCATATATATATATTTACAATTACTTTTATAAATAAATAAACGGTACATTTCACCGGGATTTTCTTTTGCTTTTATCTTAAAATAAAGATTTACTTAAAAACTCATAAGCTTTGTGAAAGTAAATGATGGGTCTGTAGAAACACTAAGCTTTGTGAAACTAGATAATAGGTATTTACAGTGTTGTAGAAACACTACACCAAAGATCATAAATGAAATAACATACCTACTTTATGGTACTAAAGAACTATTAACACTGTTCAACGTGAGTTATATTGGAGTAGCGCACACCTTTCAATTCTATTAAATGACACACACTTAATACATTAAACATTTTAGCGTTTACAATATTTTCTCTTTAGGTGTGAGAATTTAGGTTTGACTATTGGTATAGTGAGCTGTGTGTTAATTCATCTTTGGAGCACCTTATATAAATATAAACAGATTTCCTGTAGATCATATTGATAAATATAACCGTAATAGTAGTTTATTATGAACATATTTATATTCCTTGGTTGCACTAATGAAACCAAATAATAAGCCTATACATTGTTGCAAAAAACAAACCAACTAAGATCATAAATGAAATAATATTTACTCTATAGTGTTAGGAATCAGTCTAACAAAGAGCTTAACAATCAATTTTATATTTCAAACCTACAAAAAATATTTACTTATAACGCGTAAACTATAAATCCCATAAAAATATGTTTCAAATAAAATAGTTTATTTTTAATATTACTAAAACATTACTATGATAAGTTAATCAAACTGTCCAAACTTCATAGGTATTTTTCATCAATGTTGTTTTATAGGTATTGATAATATCTATCAAACGCATTCCTCACTAAGATAAATAAAGTATTGTGATAAAAAATGAACTTGAGATATTGATGTGTTTATAGCTGAAACTATTTAACGGACGGCTAACAATAATTTTAATAGGGATAAAAAACATTAAGAAAGACCTATAGGAGCCACATTTAAATTCATGAATTTTTATCATAGTTATGTATCTAGCAAGGCCTCATCCTCTTATTTTAAAATACCCATTTTTTATGTCAGAATGCGGATATACAACGGGTAATTTGATCCACGCGTCAAGGGACAACCCTGAGAGTATTCTCCTCTATAGCCCCCCGCCCACAACTAGCAACGGGCCAGCTCAGCAGCAGCGGGATTGCAGCATATCCTCAGAAGGCAGTGACCATCACTATCACCGCTTTCACCGTGCTCTTACGTATGCCACCCCTCATGGTACAGCACTCCTCCTCATTACCACCCTCACCTGACACCCCCTTCAGCATCAGGTTGTGTACATATTCGAGAAACAATTCCCCAAGACGCCCTCCCCAACACCCGATGACAACCAAGACACTATCCTAGCACTACACTTCTCTGACCACCGACGAGTATATTCACGTTTCCCCAACAACCGACCACAACCAAGACACTATCCTAGAACTACACTCCTCTGACCACCGACCAGTGTATTCACGTTTCCCCAACTCCCAACCACAACCAAGACACTATCCTAGCACTACACTCCTCTGACCACCGACCAGTGTATTCACGTTTCCCCAACACCCGACCACAACCAAGACACTATCCTAGCACTACACTCCTCTGACCACCGACGAGCGTATTCACGTTACTGTCCTAGCACTACACTCCTCTGACCACCGACGAGCGTATTCACGTTTCCCCAACACCCGACTACAACCAAGACACTATCCTAGCACTACACTCCTCTGACCACCGACGAGCGTATTCACGTTTCCCCAACACCCGACCACAACCAAGCTATTGAACCCTTCACAAAACACCCCACCCCATTAGACCTGTGGGTGTCGTCAGACCAAAACCAAGGGGGTGATTCCATAGTGGGTATAGTATGTAATATTTGTTAAAAACGCTCTAATTGAATTATCTAAGCCATAGGTTCTTAAACTGCTGGTCACGGCCCCTTCAGTGCTCGCGCTCAGCCTTTACAAACATGAACTATTGAAATTAAGATGTGTGATCGTAAATCAATATTTAAATGCTTTAAAGGTTTGTAGTAAATATAAAAACGGTTCATTTAATCTTCTATTATTTTGTTAGTGAATTTATTAAATAATACAAAATATTAACAAATTGATAGTCTCTGCGGCATTACAAAACCCTCGTTTGAGACAGTTATTAAATTTTATAAAAATATATTCATGGTTTGAAGGAAATGTAAAACAGATTCATATATTTTTAATTGTGTTAAGGGATTTAATAAACACACTATCCCTAGATATTAAAACCATTACAACTTATGAAACCGATTCATTTTTTAAAAATGTGTAAAGGATTTAATAAACACATTTTCCCTAGATATTTAACTTATGAACGTATGTAAAAGCTATAAATTATTTCATCAAAATATATGGACGCCTTGGATTTTTCCCTGGATATTTAAAGCGTAACAACTTATTAATTTATGTAAAAGATATATATTATTTCATCAAAATATAGTTGAGAACATTAAATGATCCCCCCTTCGTCAGTTTTGAATGCAATCAACACTTCGACGATAGTTTTGATATAGATGCTGTGATGCGGAATCCGATGCCCCCGTTATTTTCCCCTAGATATTTAAAACGTAACAACTTATTAATTTATGTAAAAGTTATACATTAGTTCATGAAAATATATTTGCAAACATTACATTTCCTTGTTGTTCAGTGGCTAATTTGTTTTGTGTAAATTTTATTAAATACATTTTATCATGTCAACAAAATATATTTTTGAGGATTAAATTATTATTTTTTTATTTAACTGTTATTTTGTTTTTGATTGGAATTTCTAATATTGATTCGGGGTCCTCATAAATTTATTTGATATTACTTTTGAATCTATGTAAATGTTTTATATTATTTCATTAAAATATATATGTGAACATTAAATTATATTTAAAATAAATTCAAGGTCCTCATAATTGTATTTAATAATACTTGTGATTTTTTGTAAAAAATATATATTATTTCATTAAAATATATCTAAGAACATTAAATTTCTTTGTTGTTTAAGTGAATAATTTGTTTTGTGTAAATGATATTTATTATGTCAACAAAATATAGTTTCGAGCATTAATTGATTTTTTAAATGATTTTGTTGTTGTTATTATTATTATTTTGTTTTTGGTTTGCATTTCTAATATTGATTCAAGGTCCTCATAATTGTATTTGATATTACCTATGAATTTATGTAAAAGTTATATATTATTTCGTCAAAATATAATTGCGAACATTAAATTGTATTTAAAATAAATTCAAACTCCTCATAATTGTATTCAATATTTCTTATGAATTAATGTAAGATCTATCTATTATTTCGGCAAAATATAGATGAGAACATTAAATGATATTTAAAATAAAACTTATTTTTGTTATTATAAGTGGCTCAAGGAATAAAACATTTGTTTATAAACTAATTAAATCTTTTTTCACTTTATCCTTGTGTAGCAATCTACCATCCAGCAGTTACAATTAATAAATGATTGTGTTAGATTGTGTGTGACAGCTTACCTTAACCACATATTAGTTAAAATTATAAACCAATATTTAGGCACTGAAACTGGTTGAAATGATAATATTAATAGTATACTTGATCCTCCTTACTACAAATATCCTACAGCTCACATAAATATTACTATAAAAATTACTGTTACTAGTAAAATGTGCTTTCGCATCCACCGAAAGGTGATTTACTCTCAGGAATCCGCCTGTTGGGAGTAAAGTTTTCCTGAACCAAATGCTGGTACACATTCTACCTGGTCTAATTATATCAAGCGGGGTATCTGGCCGACCAGATTTAACTGATTTTTTATTTTGCCTAATTTTTTCACTCTCACAAATGTGGGGTACACTCAACACCTGCGAAAGATATCAAGGTTTGAATTCTTGTCGGCACGCCGTCTAAATGGCAGACTCGTCTAATTCTGGCGGGTGAGGTTTAAATCGAATCCCTGCTGGGTAAACTGTTAGTAGTTCTTCTGCCAGGTAAAAAAGCTGAAACATTCTCATAATAATCCCTACCGCACCATCATAATTAATATATATACACGTTTAGCCAGAAAGGGTGCGTGTAACTCATCTGGTTATGGTGGTGGATGTCGGGGGTTCGAATCTCCACTGAGGTGTACTGTCACTTGCTCTCACTAAATGGTTTCTCTTTCCCTCACTCCAATTAAACGCCCCAACTAATTCTACATTACTCCTCCGCCAACAGTGATCCATGTTGGTATGGCGGATAACTACATCCACGCATGTCGACGAACGAAACCATACAAACAATTTTAGTAGACTTTTGTGGGGGAGGGTAGCGGCCCCAAACTGAGGCTTCCGAGACCCGTGACTGTGCATAATTAAAGCTTTGGCAATGCTCTCCATTGCAACATCACTCTAATGAGCGATGACGCCACCGGGAAAATCCAATTTCTGGGGGAGGGTTGTAATATAATTTGAAGTCTTGTTCTATTCCTGCCTCAACTTGTCTTGTCGAGCCGACAAACTGGCGCCCGGGTTGCGATGATGTCATCGATAAAACCCCATTACCACATAAATGTGGGAAGGGTTGCGATACCAAAATAAATTCAGGGGCTTTCAAGATGGAGCCAATGTTCACACTCTACGCTAAACGGCTGTCGAGAGATGATGCTCTTGCACGTTTCCACCCCCATTAGCGATGCCGACACTTTATGGGACGTCACGGGAAGAGTTTCCTACGCCATGAACTGCACGTTCCCCCACCAATAAATAAATAAACTCCCACAAATAAACTCCAGTACCAGTCCCGATCCTACCCAGACACAAGACAGTGGCACACATACAAATCAAAGTGACGATTACGTCACCCAAACCAAAATCAACCAGCATTGTGATGACGTCACTACATTGCGACATCACAGAAAACCTTAAACCAGGGTCAAAGGTCGAATTGCCTCGACACACCATACTAACTACTTTTGATATACTTTTAGTGAGACAATATTAACTATTAGTACCTATCTGTCTTTAAGACTTGTTATTTATTTTGGCTCAAGGTAACTAAAAATATGTTTGAAAATATAATAATATTATTTATTTCTTACAGGGAATTAGATGGCAATTTAAATGTAGATTTAACTTTTGTTTATATTACTTTGTTACTTTAAATTTAAATTTACTCAAGTTAATATATTATGTATTTACTGTACTTATGGTACCAGTACTTCTTTTATATTGTCCAGTCTTCGTTCAAGTTTGTACTCCATTTTGGAATATTTCTTTGATAATATATATAATTGGTTATTCTTTTAAAAATATTTCTCAACTGCTTTTATAAAAATAATTACACCTTATCACTTATAACTTATCACTTAAAATACAAAACCATCCCCCTTTAAAGATATACATAACTTCACTAAACAAGATGAGCAATTTCCTACACTTAATATCATTAACTAATGTATGTAACATTTGGGTTTACATAGAAAAGCCCTTTAAATTAGCTAAGCACATAGTAGGTATGTGACCTAGAATAATTTAAATCTTTTACTCTGTCAAGGATATTCAAAATCATAAATTTAAAAGAAATGTATACTTTTGTTTTCAATTTGTAATCTTATTATTAGCACCACGTCTTACTACCCGTTCGGGTTATACGAACTTACGCTAATGTGTAATGGCAGGGTGATTGTGAGATGAAATGAAGGACCTACAGTTTAACGTGGAATCCGAACCACGGTGGAGACCTGGCATTCCTCACATTCACAAGATGTCTTGTCAGAGGTGAAGGAAGGGTTTGGTAATCAGATAAATATTTGCCGGTACCTGGGATTTAACCCCGGCCGCCAGCATAGAAGTCTGACACCTTACCCCTAGACCACCAGGTCACTAATTTGTAATCTTAATAATCCAAGATTTTATTTTATGACACTTACTTGTAGTTTATCCAAAAATAATTAAAGAACAAACCTAAAAACCCAACCATTAATCTACTATATTTCTGAGTTTTAATTCACATTATAGTAATAGATTATATTTTCTTCGTCGAATCAATACTAAACGTGAACAAAATCAGAATTTGAGAAACTTATCACCGTCCACATAACCAGTGAGCACATCTTGGTTTGTCATGTCTACCTGTAAAAAAAGCATTCATTTTATTCCTGTCATATCAAAATAGTTTGGACATATTCACCTTCTTCTGCTATCATAGCTACATTACTTTAGTTCTTTCCTCTTCAACTGCCGCATAAGGAGAACAGTGGCTATTGCTGATCTGTATTGGCATTCTCTTTGGCAACCTTTCTTTCAGTTGCAGCTTAGGGGTTGCAGTAGGTCACTGGATGCAGGAGACAATGCACAGGCGATAGTGAACAAGACATAATTTTTCTTCTTCCCTCCCCATTCGGTAGTCTCTAGATAGTTTCCCAACCAATCCTGCACTTGCAAGTACACTCGAAAGGAGTGGATTTAAATTTAGTACTTTGTAGGAAAGCTTTTCCCCCTATAAACTATTGCACAGATTGTATCTGTTCCAGATGCAGAACATTAGAATAAAAATAGATATTTTAAATTATCGAAATGGTTTTAGAGTGTTCGAATGTCAAGATCTGTACGACGTGGTGTTTTAAAATTTCCAGGATTTGGACTTGTAAAGGATTGGTAATAATCTTATACATCGAGGAAAAATAAATGTATATTGTCATTTCGATGCAGTTTTCTACTAGTAGAATTATTCCCTGACATTGTCTTAAAGGATCGCTTTCCAATTTATTCTTCCTTTCCACAATTAATGGTGATATCTTCTATCAAATCTGTTGGAAGAGACACGAGGGGTCACGGGGCAAAATAATTATGGTTCTAAAGCCAGTGAAAGAACTTGTTGCAGCCCTTACCAGCCGGCGCCTGGTAACTGACTCGTACGTGTTCCCCTGACGATGATGTTTGAATGCCACATAAACTTTAAACGTTTCACACAGCTCAACACATTAAATAATTCAGAGAGTTTCTTTTTCTGGTATACCCCTTCCTCGAGCTAGGCCACCATATGTCTTCATAGAGCATGTGAGACCTTGCTCAATTGCCAAATATGGAGAGACTCCACAGCAGAATCTATCACTTTGAGCTGGTGAAATAACCTCTATATGTCATCTTTTTAAGCTTAATGGGGTATATTTTTCTATAAAGATCTTGTGTCTGTTGCAAGTATAACTTGTTATACTTGGGGTAGGGAAGGTGGCCTGCTCCATGTAAATAAGTAATCGTTTGTTTGATAGTTTGCAGGTGTGGTTTTAAATGTCTAGTCCTCTACACTCTTAAGTAGGCTAGCAATATATCCACCTGTTTGAAATAATATACTCATAGCTTTATATCAATTAACAATTAAGTTTCATATGTTCCACAAGCTCTTGTATCAAAGCGTTTTATTCTATCCCTCCTTGAGAAATCTCACCTCTTGTCAATTGTAAAGATCAATTCCTCATCACGAATAAGTAGATATCAAAGCGTTTGGAGTGAAAGTGTGTGTTCTCTTACATCACGAGATAACGCATGGCCGCAGAGCCTGGCTAGAGTTGTGGCCTTGGGATACACTGCTGCCCAAAGTTCTTCAATCCCACTGCCACCCATTGTACGACCCACGTCATATATATAAGACAAGAGGAGATGGAACTTCCCCAAGTCGTATCGCAACATTTGCAAAATCTGATGATGCTACAATTATTTCAGTTGCTTTGGCCAATAGTAGTTGATCAAAAGTGATAAAACATACTTTTTGACCAGCTTTCCTACAGTGTTCCCTATATATTTAATTGTAGGGAATATGCATGATGGGTTACTAAAAAGTAAGTCAGTAAAGAAAAGAATTTTAACTTTACTAACATATAGGCTAGAGCTTTGTAAGTGGCATTGAATGTAGCCACTCAAAATAAAGGTCAAAGTAAAATGATGGCACGTTGTTTGTCAGATTTAATAATTGAATATGTTTAAGCTCGTTCCACATCAAACTAAACCGGTACAAATATTGTGCCAGCCATTCCTGTTGCCTAATTGTAATATTTAAATCCCATCTGGGCTCTATACAGCTATTGCAAGGGGTAAAACTCAAAACAACATTAAAGTATTAATACGAGGTCACACAGACACTTTTTTTTCTGGAAAAGGGTGAAGATCATGTTGAATCTTTAGACACTTTTTATATGTTAACGATGAAGGATTATTCAACATTTTGAGCTAAAAATCTATTTGCAATGAATTTGTTTAAGGTACCTTTAAAATATTGACCAATATTCCTGTGATCTAACGAGTTTGACACGCATGTATTAGTCTTTCTTCATCGCGATTAGAAGCCCATAAATCCGATATTATAACAGCTTCATTTCGCAATCTGTGCTGCACATTGCACGTGGTTTACCTAGCAACGGGAAGTGATGTAAAACCAAGTGAGAGACTTTTTCATCTTGGAAACACGCGATTACTAATTTGGTGAATTGGCCACTATCATATATTGAGAGTAGAGAAAGTAAGACCCAGATTGCCTGTGGATATGCCAAACTAGACACCCAAAATATTCCACTTTCAATTGTCTATATCTTTATATTATTATTAGCACCGCGTCTTACTACCCGTTCGGGTTATACGCACTTACGCTAATGTGTAGTAGGGTGATTGTGATATGAAATGGAGGACCTACAGTTTAACGTGGAATCCGAACCACGGTGGAGGCCTGGCATTCCCCACATTCACAAGATGTCTTGTCAGAGGTGAAGGAAGGGTTTAGTAATCAGATAAATCTGTGCCGGGACCTAGGATTGAACCCCGGCCGCCAGCATAGAAGTCTGACACCTTAACCCCTAGACCGCCAGGTCACCAATTGTCTATATCAACATATATATATATCTCATAAGACACATTTCTATATCTTTCAAAATACTATATTTAGCAAATTACCTTAGAAAAAAGCTTACACACAATTAATCATTCCAGTGGTTCCCATATTGTAGTAGGCCTACGCGTACCACCAGTGGCACGTAATATTATTTCTGGTGATACCTACGCCATGAAAAGACAAACAAAACACTCAAATTAAAGTAGGAAAATGATAAGGCCTCATCAAATCTTAATATATTCAGAACAATGATTCTAGCCAAAAGTAAAATAGATTTATCCAGTGGTTGCAGTAGTGGTAGCACTTATTCAAGCTCAGACATCCAGAGCAGCTCGTGTTATTAAATCCCTGGACACCTTTAAAAATGTGTCTATATAATAAATATTCAGATTATCTCGATTGTACTCCAAATTACGGAGATTGTTGGGGGGTACGCCATTCAAAAGTTTGGGAGCCACTTTGCTATTCAATAATATCAGTTGCATGCTAGAAAATTATACATGAACTTTTTCAATTAATTTCTCCGCATTTTAGGGAAGTAGCCCAACGAATGGAACAAGCAAAATAAGCTCTTCTAAATAAAAACAGAGCTACTAGCAGTTCCACGCACATTGTTTGATAAGTCCAGTTGGGTGTTTAATCCAATGTGGTAAGACTTTAACTAATAGGATACGGATTGTATTACTCATTACAAAGTGTATTATTGTATCAGCTAGTAGCGTTCCACTATTTTTTAATGTATAGTTGATGTTTTTGTAACTGTTCATACCGCAGCCAGATGTGTAGGGGGTACCAATTTAGCTGACATAGGGTGTAGTTCCTGAGGCCATGTTGTGTTTCCCCCCAGGTGTGCCACAACATGCACGCACTCACGTGGCAGGCGGAGAATCACCACCGCGACACTTCCAGGTTGAGGTCAGTGACCTCAAGGTCACGCTTCACGGCCATGTCCAGGTCGTCCAGGGTGTGACTGTGAGGGAGCTCCTAGGTCAGTCATTGCTGGTGGCGCAAATCACACCTGCACGATGTTCTTTCCAGTTCACTGTTTCTCAACCTATTTTATTACCCGCACTATAAGAACATATATCCGTGGCCTCACGAAAATATACCAGTTTCAATATTTCTTGAAAAAAAATTTAAGGTACGGGGGAAATTGAGGGAAAGTCACATTTCACACATTTTACAGGATAGCAACTTTTATATCTAAAACCATATAAAGACCCCGTTAATAATCCTACTTCATTTTTAAAATTAATTTAAACCAAACCCTCTCTTAACTTTAATCTCACGTTTGTATATCGTATGGTATCAATGGCTCAATTTGAGTTAAAGTTGGACCTTCTAGCTTTCCCCCTATTTGTTAATTATAACGAAATGTGATACTTAGAAGTAAAATACTATGAAAGCAAAACAGATTTGGTTTAGAAAAATTACTGAAAATCGTGTTTATAATGAACTTATTTTTATCTCGATGATATTTAATTATGTCAAATATTAGGACGAAATATTTTAACGACACTTTGTTAATCGTAATATACTGATTTGTCTTGTCAGTTTAACATATATAAACATACATATATATACATCTAATTATATCAGCATTGTCATAATTAGGTCATCAATCTTGCAATTGGTTTGCTACTGCTCTCTACTTTAGCCTATCATGGGCCAAACTTTTTACATTTTTGTACCTTATTCTGGCAATATCATCCAATTAATGTTATACAGTCTTGGTCTTCTTTTGAATTTCTCCCTTCTACATCTCCTATAATTATATTCGTCAAGCTATCCTGTCTCAGTATGTGTCCTACGATGTTATCTCCTCTTTGTGAATAGCCTTCCAAAGTTTCCACTCTTCATTTGCTTTTCTTAGCACTTCTGAATCTGATACCATCTCCACCCATGATATTTTTAACATTCTTCTGTAACATAGCGTTTCAAATAAATTAATTACATATATATAAAATAATATTTCAACTACTATGCATAGTAATTTTTCCTTTTTTTAGACCTATTTGTTATAAATAAAAATTTATTTTAAGAAATAATCAAAATTACATACTGGCAGTGAAATATCTCGTTAAGTTTCCTTCTCTCGTTGAAACTCTATGGGGTTTTTTTTACTACTCTTATAACTATGCTCAGGGGCAGATTTACGACTCTGCCACTAGATAATTTGCCGCCCACATTTCCTATCTTAATTTACCCCCTTCTAATTTCCCGTCTCCCCCCAACCACCCGTCATGCACAGACACACATATTGTTGTGTCTCAACCTTATGAATAATTAAATTTATGTTGTGTGTCTGATATTAGTCACATGATATAGTAATTGGCACGTGGTCACTGTTTTCCTTGGTTGTTGCTTTAATAAAAACCAGCCGGCACAGTTTAAAATATACTGTATATTTATTACAACTAACAATATTTTAGTACTGTATTTATAATTAGAAGTGTGTGTATAGCCATGCACTTTTAACGTTATTGTGAAACCTGCTAACCAACACATCTGAACCCTTGCCGACCTTTTCTACGAGTGTCCTCAAGCCGCACCTCGGCGCTCAACCAGTCCCACAGCTTTTCCCAGTCACATTGCTACCCTCTCTTCAACTGGACTAATGGACATCTTCCCACCACCAACTTTCCACTAGTCACTTCAGCCAGGGGTGGATCCAGATCATTTTCATAGGGGGGGTCATAATTATAAATAACCTAGTTACTTAAAATCTTAAATTTCTGTTTAAAGTCATTTAATAGTTTCTTATTCATTTTTTATCTAATGTATGTTTTAAACCATGGTCATCTTCTCCAATTCTTTTCAAATCAGATAGTTTTTATAAACTATTTGGAGTTTCCCTCCTTCAACAATTTTTGAAAAATGGTCCACTCTAGAAGCTATGAGTAGTCTTCATCTTGATTTTTTTTTTTTATTATATTCTTTTATAAGCCATTTAAAGTGTACCTCAGCTAGAAATTTTTGGAATTTGGATGCCTCTTGAAGTTATTTATGGTAAGGTTTCATTTTATATATTTATTTGAGGTATCTGACGTGCATTTTCTGAACCGAGTTATGAAATCAGCACACTACTTTGTTACTATCTTAAAACTTGAAACGACTCAACATTCCCGTCCATTAGCTATAAGAAAAAAACAAATGTTTCACTAAAAATGAAAAAGTCCATGGTGTCAGGAATCGATCCTAGAGTCCCTAAATCAGTATAGAAACATGCTATCTATTGAGCTAAGCTGTCGCACTATCTGTTTGTAAAATAAATCTGTAAATCATACCCTTGTAGTATTCTTGGTTTAGAAAGTAATAATAATAATAAGGTAACCAATAATTATTTGAGGAGTATGAGACTTTAACATATTCGTAGTAATGCAGCCTACAAAATACATCATTTATTTGTTCTTGAAATTAACTTGGAAGGAGTAATAACTGTTGGCTTACTGCAAAACATAAATGTTTAGAAGATCTATGAATGTTAACTGTATAAGAAACTGTCAGTATTTTGCTAGTGCATGACTTGATGAAGTGAATAATGTGTTCCAAACCTCCTTTTAGACCAGCGCCATTTAACTATTTTACTCTATACGCGTACATTCGCGGCCAGCCAGCACACACAGAACTAATTATTTATTAATGTGTTTGAGTGTCAGGAAAACTTCACTGTTTCTTAGGTAACCTTCATATAGTCAATCTTAAAGCAATAGGACAAGGAAAGAGTGTTAGAGCAATTTTTGAGGGTAGGGTTTTTTACTTTGTTTTTTTAGCACCGCGTCTTACTACCCGTTTTGGTAATACGCCTAAGTACAAAATAATCTAATGGGTTAGGAATGGGAAAGATTGAAGTTAGAGGAAGGGAACTCGCATTTGCGTGGAGGGAGAGTGTAAAACCACTTAGTAAAAACTACCCGAGTTCACCGGAGCGATATTAGAAACTCGATCTCCACATCCTTGTCAGTCGAGCTAAGCAGTAAACTAGCGCGTTAGCTAACTACGCCACCAGGGCGGGTC